>JBBPSY010000131.1:0-21863 GCA_038093855.1 Rugiboletus extremiorientalis
ACGATGAATTTGATCCATTGAAATGCAATACCTGTCAATATTGAGGTTGTTGCTAAAATCTAGCAGAATGTATGTGCTCACCATATGGCATGGATCCGCTTTGCAAGTGAAGTGACACTTGCTTGCTTCATGATGAAGTCTTTCACTTTCTCAAACTCATCCTCATGCCCAGCCTCAAAACCACGAGAGTCATGAAAGACAAATTTCTGGTTGCTTTTGAAGACCAGCTCATGGCTAATGTCATGGAGTCCACGCTGTGGAAAGCAAGATACATAGATTACAAATGCCATACAGCAATATATTCATCAGAGCCAGAACACTTACACCCATAGATCCCTCAACTGAAACATCAAGCTGATTGCACATCAAAAAAATTTAGAACCTAGTATCATATCACAGCCTGGTTAATCACACCTTTTCCCCTTCACCATCATAGATCTCTGGTTCATCTGTTGCATTGCAGATCCTCTCCAGGATGGTCGTCTTGCCAGCATTTGCCCTACCAACAATGAGAATTCTAAACTGTCGAAATTTCTTCATGGTATCGGGGTCAACGTGTTGCATGAAGCCAGAAATGTCCGAAACCTTTGCCTGTACATTGGAGACGCTCGAATCATCAGAGTGTGGCTCGGAAGACATGACATCAGTGACTACCTGTCCCTCGGGCTTATCCGAGTGTTTACACTGTATCTCGGAAGCAGGAGCAGTGGTGTCTGGATCGACATGTTGCATGAAGCCAGAAATGTCCGAAGCCTTTGCCTGTACATTGGAGACGCTCAAGTCATCAGAGCGTGGCTCAGGAGACAGGGCATCAGTGACTACCTGTCCCTCAGGCTTATCCGACTCCATGTACTGCGTCATAGAAATAGGAGCATCGGTGTCCCTAGCCTGAATCGATACGGCGTTCGAGTCATCGGGGATCACACTGGGGTGTGGGATATTGGGCACGTTGGAATGTTCGGCGGGCGCAGGAGACGAGGCTCCGCTGGCGAAGGGTGATCGGATGCGTCCGATTTGTTTCTTGAGAGCGGCCTTCATTGCGAGAGTGGTCAAGAAAGACAAGAGATGAGTGAAGCAGGACGATAACTCGAGAGATGGTGGATCCGAACAAAGACGGGCACCATGGGAACTCAGTGGCCAATGTCGCAGGAAAGCACTGCGTCAGTAGTGCGGTGAGTTCCATGCGCTGCCTAATTGGGTGGACATGATTCCTGTTCGCTTTAGTAGTGTCTGCCTCATAGGACGGTCTGGATTTTGTGTGGGGTATGGCACTGGACTATGCAGCTCTGAGCCTGTCGGCGTATCCAATACTGGGTAATACAACATAGATCACATGTTCCAAACGCCTCCCCAACACCACTTGCACTGGCGCTATCTCACAAGGCATCCCTCCCTCCCCTTCGCCAAACGTACCTGCGATGCATACATCATCAAATCCCCCCTGCTACTTCACTCGCGCAAAGACAGACCTGCTGGCATTGCGGCGCCACCCAATTCGCGACGAAAGCAGGACCAAGACACCCCTTGAGTCCCGTGGGCTAGGACATTTGCCGCAAATGTGACGTGGGCCCCATGTCCGAATACTTGCGCAGTCATTTCGACCAGCTTCAAGTACTTTACCGATCGGCGGATTAAATATTCTTAACGCTCAGAATGTCAGTGAGTGAGCACATGGCATCCCCCCGGATGTGGTTCTCGTATATCATACAGGTGCACCAATGCTCCGCTGACCTTGGTCTCAGTATCTCCTTACATGTCTGATCGCACGGAGCACATACTGAATCCTACGAGCTCATCATTGGGCTCGGAGACGTTCATGTCTGTGGCGACCACAATCGCACCACGCTCCAACCAGGGTTTCAGCAAGAACCAATAGTGTGCGACAGGTTTGAGCCTAAGGAGGTCATGATTCACAGCAGAGGAATACGATTATATCATCCGCATCCGATGTACAACTTGAACCAATGTAATAGAATGCTCTCTAACACGCAGTGGTTAGTGGACAGACGACGGAAAACTCGGAAACGCTAGATAAACGAGACGAACATTGAACGTGAATGTCGAATCGGGACGGTGGGCAATGGACATGGCTCAAGCCATGCCACCACCCTTGGTAGTGCATTCTCCGAGCCATCGTTGTCCACCCTTTGGCTGCTGCATCGACGATTCGCCCTGAAATTCCGGTGGCACTGCCATGAACCAGTCGTCTGGAAAGCCCCAAGTCCAACCCACCGCACGCGACAATGGATGGCCCGACGACTCTCGATCCTGACACTAACGTGGCTGACAGTGCTTACGCTGCGCACGAAAAGGACGTGACGTACATGAGCTGTCTCCGATCGTTAACATTCCCGGGACCAAGATAGTCGCTCGCACCTTGACTGGGCATGGATCAAAGTCCTCTCTCAACGAGTCACCCAAGATGCTCAGAATGAGCTCCTGCGCCCACCGAGGTGCTCTGGAAAGTGTCGATACACTGCTTAAATGAGCCTACGAAACGACCTGCCGTTGTTGTAGATCTGCGACTAAACATCTGCAACGAGAAAGGCATCGGTTACGATGAATTGCTGCTATCTCCCTCGGTACAGTCTGGATTGTCTGCCATGTCAACATCCCAGGTCTGCCAAACTTAAATAAATGAAACCATACCGTAGAGGACAGGTTGTTAGGTTCCTTCTTGGAATAAAATGCCATCTCGTCCAATCGATTACATCCCCCTGCCTTGGTCCAACGGCGAACACGTTACACCCTGTCCCTGTGACATGATTGTGTCTGAGCTGTCCCATCGGCCCTCCGTCCATGCCCTCACGCACCTAATTCTCTCATCGAGATGATCGCGTTGCATCTCCATTTCCTTGCATTCACGCGAGAGGGCCATGTAGTCGATGACTCTGCGGAGGTGGTGTGTGAAGGTGTTCATGATGGCAGAGGCGAGGTTCGAGCCTATGTCTGTGCTATAACGGGTGTCACAAGGATGTTGGGGAAGAGCGGCTTACCGTCGACGGTTCGATTGTGTCGAGGTTGCTCGTGAGGACGGCATAACACTTTAGGCTCTGGACCAAGTCTAATATTTTGAGATACAGTTCCACATCCAGCAGCGCATCAAGGAACTCGTACTTGACTCAGCTGTGTCCCGGTCGCACACTCGACCTATCTCACTTGATCAAGCCTGGCTGTTGGACGGCGCAGCACCTGCAAGAACCATGCACTGGAACCATAGATCAAAACTGCAGCGCACCCACCCAGTGAATAGACGCCATCGAGGATGACACAGTAAACTTACCCTACCCAGAGTAGGAACTGCAAGCAATCTCCGTCATTCGGACCAGTACATAGCACAAGCACAGGCTCACCCGCCACCTCCAAAACACAACTACACGTCCTGCACACGCTTGCAGCCTTCCGTGACTACCACACAAGTCAGTAGACGCAGCCTGGGTGCTTGCAACGACCTTGACTTCAGGAGTGACATCCCTGGCCCGACATTCGTTCTCCAGCGCGTTCAGCAACCCATTTTCAACCATCCCGTCACCCTTTTTGCAGATCCTGGACCCTTGGGTCAGTGCGCCCCGATATCGAGTGACTTCCCCGTACGGCTATTCGTGTCGGGCGTACCAGACGATCCCTGGCTAGAATAGGCAGATTAGACATGGCCACCCCTGTGAGAAAAGAGCACACAGTGGAATATGGAAAAACATTGATGTGTTTGATTTAGCGAGCGAGGGTGTCATCGGCGTGAGCTGGCCAGACTGTCGTTCCCAAAAGTGAGTAGCGTCGGTCGACATATCCGGCTGGAACGGACGCTCGACGGGATCGATCGATTTGATCCTGGCGACGACATGGCGACTTTCAGGAATTGTCACCACCGAGTGCGTGTGCTCACCATGTGGACCCAATCGTATTCGGTAGGGAAAAAGTACCCAAGCCGATCCAGACACTCTTTCGAGTACGATCCAGAATCCAAAAAGTACAGCATCAACAAGGATGTCATCGAACTATCGACCCGCATCAGCGCATACATCCATCCAGCAGGAGCGCCCAACGCACCTGTAGAACACGGTTGCCCACGTTGGGACCTCGCTCGACAAGAGAGTATTGGGAGCTTGCATCGTCTTGAGTCGTTTGGCCTTCATGACACTCCCGTTCTCTTCGTCGTGGTTCCCAAACACGGCGGTCCATGGGTTCTTTCTTTCCTGTCCGTCGCCTCCACCGCAAACTTTGCAAGCACCGACTTGGGGTCCCACGACGTTCCTTGCCCATTGACATGAGGTTGTCGCTGGTTGTGCGAGAGTGACCAGATCCGTCGTCGGCTTTCCATACAAGCTTATGTAACTGCAGACGACAAATGACGTGTTCTATCGAATGCATCAATTATCAGCAGGAAAAAGAAAAAAAAAGAAAAAGACAGTGTATTACGACATCCAGCAAAAAGACAATGACAATGTGACGCTCAACGAGAAAGGAAAAAGGACTGGACTCGGGCACTCAAACGACGACGTTGAAAAATCGATCATGGTGCCCACCCGCCGACCTCTGTTATGATCGTGAGAGGCAAGCACCATCAGTTGTGGAATTCAGCCTCGAGGGCAAAAGAAGAAAGATGTACGTTCAACCATGACATCGATCGTGTCTGTCGCGTGATAGGATGGGAGAGACAGGGGTCAACGCGCGCTTGTTCCAGACGAAACAAAAACGAACTGCAGGACGGTACTCACCATTATTCTCCATATCGAGCGAGGACGGCGCATCGTCCTCACTTATCCTGGTTCCGTTGTACAAAAATCTGGAGCGAGAGAGGCACGTGCATGTGCGTGATGAATCAGCACGCAGAACGAGCGTCTCGAGGAAGTCGAGTGCAAGAAAAGGAAGGCGCACCGAATGCTCGACACGTCCTTGCCCACCTTGGCCGCGTAAGCCCCCTGCAACTTGCTTAATTTCGTATTTCGCTTGATTTTGAGAAAAAAACTTCGTCCCCCGTCGAGCTCACGACCTGCATCCATACACAGGCGCGGGCACGCGCGTAAATGTGAGTTGGTGGTGACGTGAGCGGGAAGAAACATGGTGAGGATCGATTACTGTACAAAAAAAAGAGAAGAGGCACCTTGATATTGATCGGGGCGTTATCCTCCATCTTGACTTCGCCCTGAGTCTGTAACACATCTACTTCAGTCAGCCTAGTCCTTGGGAATCCGCCTCAAATCTCTCTCTCCTCTCTCGTCTCAAACGGTGATGCTGATCGCACGATAGCGTGAAAAGTAGCTGGCAAGCGTCGTCCTGGTCTTGCGCATGGATGGCGTTGGCCAACAAAGGGGCGGGAAAGCAAGGAAAAAGGGACAGCAGCAGGGCGGTTCTGCAGCACACGCGATGTCCAATTGACAACTGTTTGTGAGCCACAGAGCGTGTTACCTAATCAACATGACCAACCATTACGCAAGACTACGAATATAGTAGGATCGTTATTATGTAAGCAAATTAGCGGCACAATACTCAAACTCCAACAATACCAATTGCCAACAACCATGCATACCACACACTCTGTGCGCACGGGCATGCGGTCGGGCTCAGCGACGGTCTTATGGGAAACTCTGAGGTTAGGTATGTCGATATTTATTCGGATTTGCACATACGTCCTCCCTGACGCCCTGTGGTACGCCCATACCTAGACATCTCAATATCGGTGCTGGCCGGATTGTTTGGCAGGACATTGTCCGGATCGGTGTGTCGATCTCAAAGAGGCCGTTTCATCAGAACCAAACGATTCTCGAGAGCACAAAGCGCGCCAAAGAGGGTAACGGACGTTTACACCTACTCGGTTTGGTACGCATACGACAATGGGGGACATATTTCAATCTCTGACGCCATGTTTTTCAAGGTCTCCGACGGTGGTGTTCACTCCCACATCAATCATCTCAAAGCGCTCCTCGAGACCGCCAAAAAATCCGGCGTACCTCATACCTACGTTCACTTCTTCGGTGACGGACGTGACACCACCCCAGCGTCAGCCAAGGGTTACGCCGAAGACCTACTTTCTTTCTTAACGTCTGAATCGTACGGTGAGCTGGCTACCATAGTCGGCCGATACTATGCCATGGATCGTGACAAGCGCTGGGAACGTATCAAGCTTACTGTCGACAGTCTCATTGACGGCAAAGGAGAAGAAACTGACGATGTGCTCAAGACAATCCAGGAGAGGTACGACAAGAAGGAGACCGACGAATTCTTGAAGCCTATCATCGTCAATGGCACGGATGGGCGCATCAAGGAGGAAGATACATTGTTCTTCTTCAACTACCGCTCGGATCGCATGCGTGAGATCGTGAGCGTCGTTGGGCTCCCGGACAAACCCTTGGAAGTGAAGATTCCCAAAGACCTTGTAAGCTTGTCCTTTCACCGCGTGTGCCTGACGGCTGACTGATTGCGGACCAGCACATCACAATGATGTCCCGCTATAATGCTGAGTTCCCATTCCCGGTGGCTTTCCCACCCCAGGAATGATGAACATGCTTGCAGAGTGGCTCTCTAAACAAGGCATTTCCCAATCTCACATTGCCGAGACGGAGAAATACGCACGCGTTACATTCTTCTTCAATGGCGGGGTCGAGAAAAAATTCCCCTCCGAAGAACGCTACCTGATCGCTTCTCCTAAAGTTGCAACTTACGACCTGCAGCCACATATGAGCGCACAAGAAGTGGCTGACAAAGTCGCCAAGGTTGTTCTGAGCAAGAAAAACGAATTTATTATGTGCAACTTTGCACCTCCAGACATGGTAGGGCACACCGGCGTGTACGAGGCCACCGTCAAGGCGATCACAGCAATGGACAAAGCTGTCGGGACCATCTACGAGGCGTGCGAGAAGGCTGGATATGTCTTGCTCATCACGGCTGATCACGGGAACGCAGAGCAGATGGTGAATCCAGAGATCGGAGCACCACATACGACCCACACCACCAACAAGGTTCCGTTCATCATGACTGGAAAGGACCTCGAATTTGTCAAGGATGATGAGGATGCGACGTCGCCGGAGGAAGCTGGAGCATCGGCGGATGTCGCACCGACCGTGCTTGTGATAATGGGGTTATCACAGCCTGAAGATGAGTGACGGTTGCTCTGTGTGCTCCTTGTGGTTGATATGTTGTTCTGCAGAGATGACTGGGCGGTCGTTGTTAAAGAAGTATTAGAAATCATACAATACATAGAGTCCACGCACCAAATACAAATGTCCCTCACTTATGAACCGATGGCATTGGAACATCACATGATATGATGTCACGCGGCTGATTGATATGAGCCTCTCTCCAACTCCTCTCTCTCCTGTCGACCAGTAACTGATGCCTGCAAAAAAATGCACAAGCCAATCAAAGCATACGCCCCCCACTGCCTCCACACCCCATGCATCAGCAGATCACCACCATCATCTCTGTCACACCAGTCCTAACATTGGCACCCGTGTCGGTGTCAGTTCTGCACCATCCAATCCCCCACCTGTGCCTGCACAATTAAAATCCACTTCCGAGAGGACATCTGTGCAGAAAGACACTGGTGAAGAGAAAATGCTCCCAGAAATCTCCGCCCCTGGTGTATACACACCATTCTCCAGGTTCGTGTATGCCGTCCTCTTCTTGGCGTTACTACTCCTTGGGTGGTACATCTACAAGATGGTGATCTTGTTGAAGAATTTGAGAGATGAGGCCGGGTGGTGGCAGGGTGTTGTCATGGATGATTCAGAGGGGATAATCCGATGGGATCGCTGGAATGGAGGTGCTGGCACAGATCGGTTTGAGGGGGGATGGTCCGGGATGGAAAGAGGGGGTGATTTGGAAGGTGCGTTGAATGCGCTTGCAGATGCGTTGGGTATTTCTCCAATGCATGTTGTTACGACGCAAGACGACTGTTGCAGTGCGAGCACTGGAGTCTCATGCAAGTAACAACGAACCTCAATGAAGAAGTTGTGCTACGAGCATAACCTAGGTGAAGTAGAACCAGGGGAGCTCAGGAGAGTCCCAGTCTCTGAGAGGAGGAGCGAAGAGACACCAGTAATCGCAGGTTGATTGCGTAGAACTAGCTGGGGATTCCAGCAGTTCTGCAGGGGTATTTATACTACAGAATATGTAGCACGGACCAACGATGTACAAGTGCTACATATAGTAATGGAAGGCGGGTTCCCTAAAGGAGCGCACTGGAATAGGAAAGAGAGAGAGAACAAGGCACACAACCAGAAGGAGTGCGCTCGGAATGGAAAGGTAAAACTTATAAAGTATAATGGCCTGGATGAGCTCCGAGGAGTTCCATGGAAGTTCGAGGAGGTCGCCAGGAAAGGAAAGGTCCTCGTTCCACAACTGAGGTGGTTGACGAGTCGAGACAGAAAGGGAGGCGAGCACACGGTGCGAGCCTAGGCGGTAAGACGACATTGTATCCGATATTGGCAATGTCAAATGTGGAAGGGATTCGCCTGATGGGATAGGCTATCAGGGAATGGAAGCATCTCGGGATGATGCGAACGCGGGGTCGTGGAAGCCTGATGGTGTGAGCGAGGACAGGGTCTGAGCAAGCGGAACAGAGTCCAAGATGACTCGAGGATGTCCGATCAGGAAGGCGACGGCAGATCACGAGAAGTACCGAGTGATGCCTATTCGGGAAAGATGGTACGCGTCACAGATGCGGGACAAAGGGAGACCTATAGTGACAGTGATGGGCATGAGCCTGAGGGCGCCGCGGACGAGGGTGAGCGGTTCTAGAACATAGGGACATGCCTAGATAGGCATATGGCGCTGATGGAGTTGTACCGGTGTTGGATAGTGCTTAGCTATGTGTCATTAGGTAAGCAGTGGCGATGATAGGGGCTATCCGGTGGCGAGTGAGTGCTAAGGGGCATGAGCGATGTTCCATACAAAGTATAACCTTCTAGGCCTAACAGTAGGCGTAGCACGGTGGTCCTAGGTGCTGGTCTATACGTGGTGTCCCGTGTAGGAGGGAGGCGACAGAGGAGGAGCGAAGGGAAGACGAGTGACAATGATGACGAGGAAAGCTATCTGAAAGAAGAAAAAGGTATGGGGGTTCCCATTATCATAACACACGTCGCATCTGCGGTGAAGCCGCTGATTCCACAGGTGAGTTTGACGAGCATGGCAGCGAAAACAGAACAAATGGGTGGTTCCGAGGCGGTCAGGTTATTGTTCAGGAATACCACGCGGGATACAAGAGACAAGGCAGGCGACACCGGGATTGGGGCAGAGTTGGCAGAAAGGCTGAGAAAGGACACTGCAGAAGATGGTGTGGTTTGAAGGGATGTCGATAACGCGGTTCATTTTGAAATGAAGGCATGACATTCTATGTGTCACTGGACGTCTCGTGCAACGTTCTGGCGGTGTAGGTAGAAATCACGTGTTTTGGAGTAGTTCTTGAGCATTCTCGTCGACCTATTGCTCCTGATGTGTAAGCCTTATTAGCCACAGTGGTAATTACTCTCATAGAGTATAGTTAGGCTCCCACCCACCTCTTCGCTGACACCAGCAATAAATCCTACCCCAAACCTCCCCTACCTTAGTAGATATAAACCGTACAGGTAGTGAGGGTTCAGCACATCTCTCAGCATGCCCTCAGCATGTGTTACGGCGCACATGGTATCTCAGTGGCAAGCCAAAGAGATAGCTGTCATCGGGACTTCACTGGATAACACAGATATGGAGTCTACGATCCTAAGTCCAGAACTCAGCAAGCAGGTCTTAGGGCGACCTTTAGACCACAGAGAGTGAAGCGAAGTCTTGAGGTAGCGAAGACTGAGGGAGCTCTCTGGATGCCAGTAGATACGTGTGGATTGCGTAGAACTAGCTGGGGTCTCCAGCCAGTTCCACCAGGGTTTATATAGTGTTCATGAGTGGCTGTACGCTAGCATGGACCAAGGGCATGTATCTGCTGGAAGAGGAAAAGGTCTGACATGTCCCAAAAGGATATGTCGGAAAAGGAAAGGGAGCACTTCCACAAAGGTGTGGTTGAGTGCGAAGAGATAAAAGAGGCATGCAAGCATGCCAGAAGAAGGGGGTGCGAGGCAGCAATGAGGCTGCCATGCGCTAGTGATATAAATGGAAGTCCGAGGTTCCCGCGGAGGCCATGGGGCCAAGGGAACCAAGGAAGGACAAAGGGCGACACTGCATCAAGCAGTGGCGCAGGAAGGAAAACATAGGTAAGCAAAGGTAAACAAAGGAATAGCCTCACTGGTACTAAGGTAAGCGATAGGAGGTTAGCTAACCCTGTGGTTAGGGGCTCGCCTAGGGTAATCGTAGTATAAGTAAGGTTAAGTGTTGTACCAGTGAGCGAGGAATGAAGAAAAAGGGCTGGGGGACCGCTCTACTGTAACAGCATGTCCTCAGCATGTTACTCAGCATGTCCTTCGCGGCATGCTCCTCGTCCCCTGTTGGCAACAACCAGCTTACTCAAGCTAAGCCACTCACTGTCTCACTTAATCTTCTTCCCTTCCCATCATTGTCATTGCCGTTCCCCTCAGCTTGTTGCACCCTGTTACGGTATTGCAGTCCCCCTCCCCTTTTTCTTCATTCCTCTACCATTGGTACAACACCTGATCTACTTATCCCATCATTTTATGGGCATAGCCAGGTAGTTACCTATTACACAATTACCATTGTATGTTTTCCTTTGTCTTTCTCTCTTTACTTATGTTTTCCTTTTGTGCTGCTGCCCATTGCAGTGTCGCCCCTTTTCCTTTTCCATGATAGCCCCACTGTCATGGACCCTTTATATCCTTTTGTGGTCTGCAACCTCATTGTTGCAGTGCACCAGCTTCTTTTGGCATGATAGCCTTTGTTATGATGCACACAGTATTTCAGTGGCAATGTCAAAGAAGTAGCTGTCATTGGGACTTCAATGGATAACACAGATGCAGAAACCTGCAATCCTCAGTCCTGAACTTTGCAAGCAGGCCTTAGGGCGACCTTTAGACCACACGTGAGAGAAGCTAAGTCTTGAGGGGAGCAAGAGACTTAGAGGTTCTTCTGGGTTACCAGTAAGTATGTGTGGATTGCGTAGAACTAGCTGGGGAATCCAGTAGCTCTACTAGTAGGGTTTATATAGGTTACAAGTGGGGTTGTACTCTGGCAGCTATAGTGCTTGAAGAGGAAAAGGTCTGTCAGATCCCAAAGGAATATGACAGAAGAGGAAAGGTTTCAGTTCCGCAAACCAGGCGGTTGACTGAGAAGCTAAAAGGGGCATGACTGGAAAGGTAGTCATGTCGGAAGAAGTGGGTGCACAGCAACAATGAGGTTGCATGCTGCAAAAGGAGGTACATAAAGGGTCCATGACAGTGGAGGCTATCATGGAATAGGAAAGAGGGTGACACTGCAATGGGCAGTGGTGTGAAGGGACAACATAAGTAAAGAGAGAAAGACAAAGGAAAACATACAGTGATGAATACATAATAGGTAACTACCTGGCTATGTCCATAAAAGGATGGGATAAGTAGGTCAGGTGTTGTACCAGTGGTAGAGGAATGAAGAAAAAGGGGAGGGGGACCGCAATACCATAACAGCCTTTTCTAGCATGCCTCTTTTGGTCTTCTCAGTCAACCACCTGGTTTGTGGAACTGAAACCTTTCCTTGTCTGTCATATCCCTTTGGGATCTGACAGACCTTTCCTTTTCAAGCACTATAGTTGCCAGAGTACAGCTCTGCTTGTAACCTATATAAACTCTACTGGTAGAACTGCTGGATTCCCCAGCTAGTTCTACGCAATCCACATGTACTTACTGGCAACCCAGAGAACTCCTAAGTCTCTCATCCCTTCAAGACTTACACTTATTCTCTGAGGTCTCAAGGTTGCCCTAAGACCTGCTTGCTGAAGTTCCAGACTTAGGATCTCAGGCTTCTGCATCTGCATTATCTGTTGAAGTCCTGATGACAGCTACTTCTTTGGCATTGCCACTGAAGTACCGTGTGTGTCATAACATGCCCCTCCCATCATTGTCGTCACCATTCCCCTCAGCTTGTCGCACCCTTCCTGTTGTCATTGTTGCTGTTCCCCTCAGCTTGTTGTGCCCCTCCCATCATCGTCACCGCTGTTCCCCTCAGCTCATTGCACCCTTCCTGTTGTGATTTGTTGTGTGCCTACATGCATAACATTATTCTATGCACAAGTCCTCGCCTTACACTATGCTTGAGTGGTAGTATATGCTTGGACTGTCAAGTCCGTTTCCTCCGGGTACAAGTCCAATGGATTTCCGGGGTGTCAGTACGAAGTTGGGCGGAGGTCTGACGGAGGGTAAGGAGGTCAAGGGTACTCAACGGATAAGGACGTTGGCACAGGACTTACGTGTCGCACCCTTGCTGAGCCTCGTGTCCTCATATTTGGGAAGTAGTACGGAGGAGGGTAATGTTACGTCTGAGACGTGACTGGGTTAGGCCTAGTTCTAAAAAGAGTCTTCGTAAGACTTTCAAAGGTGAACCGCGTGAAAGCAGGAAGTCGAAGGTTCAGAGGGATCCATTAGATGGCAATCGGAGGTTCAGAGGTTCTAAGGTCCTTCCTACTTGAAGGGATTCTTTGAACAGGAAGAAAGCGTCGACTTCAAAAGTGCGATGATCGACTTATAGATGCTGCACACTTCAGAAGTGGTGCAGACGACTTATAGAGGTCCAAGGTTCGAAGAGATTCCAAGGGTACTAGGTAGTATTCCCAGTAGGTCAAAGTTAGGAAATGTTACAGGTTACAATGGCTTCTTATATAAGTAAATGATCAAGCCATGACTAAGCGATGGAAGTTGATAGAACAAAAGAAGGTCGCTGACTGAGAAGATAAGGAGTTCAACGAGATAAGAGATAATGAGATAAGGGATAAGAGATAAGGCTGACTAAGCGAATGGAATCCTTTGGAATCCAGTAGAAAGAATATTAGTCAGCGAGGGTTGTTTAGAAAGAAAGGAAAGTCTTTAGCATAGTTTTGACGCTAGGTCTTCGAAAGGTCTGCTGGAGGTACGAGTGAAGGACCGGTCGTACTCGGTGAAGAAGAGTTTGTTAGGAAACAAATGGTACGAAGAAAAGAAAAGAGTGAATCGTAACAGGTAAGGGAAGGTCGGAAAGGAACTTGGGCGAGGAGGGGTGACTTAGTTGATTTACAAAACTGAGGTCTACAGATGGAGGACGCAATACTTATACTACAAACCAGGACTGAGATTGGAAGAGGGTACATAGCGAATGACAGATGGTAGCTATGAAGTGAAACAAATGATAAGGAAGTATGACAGGGGCATATGGAGGATGACAGGAGACACATGGTTAGGCACGAGAACATGAAACAGAATGTCAAAGGGAATGAGGGGTGACGTCATACGGAAGTCCGGTAGGGAAGCACACAACTCCGGATACTGGTTATAGACCTGAGTATGGAGATGATGGTTGCGCACCGGAGATGTAAAGAAAATGACCGGAGGTGGTCGCTTGACCACCGGAGATCATGGATATAACACGGACCCTAACCCTAGGATGTTGTACAGGAGTTCTACATCCTCTGTTTCTTTTTCCTTTTGTTTGTACATGTTTATCTTTTTATGGAACTCCACTTCAAACTCCGATTGTACTGATATGCCGGTTGTTTGGTTATGTTTACCTTTTTATGCGAGATTGCCATTTGCGATTCGCTTCTATGTTTCATCACGCTTCTTTTAATTTCCGTTCAAACACATGTATCACGTATGCTTCTCTTTAATCTCCGCTATGCTTCCATTCTACATGTGTCTCACCTCATGTCTTTAATCTCCTTTGTTTGTAAAGTACAAACAATAGAGTAGTATTTAAGCAATGCCAGACCAACCGAGAACTCCAGTCAAGTTCTCTGTTGGATTCCCCAACATATTCACTTGTCCCCATCATTGAGTTATAGTGGTGTAACCTAGAATTTATCTTGGGTTGCAACACTTCCTGTTGTTGTTGTTGTTGTTCCCCTCAGCTCATTGCGCCCTTCCTATTGCTGTTCTCCTCAGCTCATTGCACCCTTCCTATCACTGTTCTCCTCAGCTCATTACATCCTTCCCATCACTGTTCTCCTCAGCTCATTGCACCCTTCCCATCACTGTTCTCCTCAGCTCATTGCACCCTTCCCATCACTGTTCTCCTCAGCTCATTGCACCCTTCCCATCACTGTTCTCCTCAGCTCATTGCACCCTTCCCATTGCTGTTCTCCTCAGCTCATTGTGCCCTTCCCATTGCTGTTCTCCTCAGCTCATCATGCCCCTCCCATCATTGATGGCAGCATTTGCTCAATGTCCCTGCCATCCCCTTATTGTCGCCAGTGCCATTGCCGTTGGTGTCTCTGCCCTTACTTTTGCCATTCCCCTCAGCTCTTTGTGCCTTTCCTGCCATTGGCAATGGCATCCAATCAATGTCCCTCATTGCTCCTTCATTGTCACCACTCTCACAGTTCTCCTCAGGCTTTTGCATCCATTCAACACCTCTGTCACTCCCTCATTATTGTCGTCACTGCCATTCTCCTTGGCTCTTTGCATAATTTCTGCTATTGACTACAGTATTTGATTTCTTTATAGAACTCTATGTACACACGATGCTCATCTTTCGACCTAGCACCATGTCCCCTGTTGTGTTCAGCTTGTCTCACATTGCCAACACTCACCACCCTTGTCCCATGTCATCAATGCCCACTGCTCTCCTCAGCTTACCCTCCCACATCCTCTTGTTTGTTGTTTCTCCCATTGCTGTGTTCCCATGCCATGTCAGACCTCAACAAAGATACCAGGACTTTCGAAATCCATCTCTATCCATGGCTTCAGAGGGTATATTCGGCAAACAAGGACTTTGCATGCAAGAAACCAGGCAGACTGCCTGCACAAGATTCATGAGCAGTGTGCTGCGGAGCTGCAAGGTACACATGTCATATATACATTTGTGTTGATGTTGTAACATGTCATTCCAGTGTTATCCACCAATGTTCAAGATACCATAGACCAAATGTTTGAAGACCAAGACATCAGTGGCCAATGCGATGAGCCTTTACCTTTCAACAGCCACAATTCCGACCATGAAGAGAGCAAGCATGGGGGAGAAGACACTGACGAATTTCATAAGCTTCAGGAATGTGTTTCAGGAAAGTGCGCTTCACATTGTTTTCATATTGATTTTCTTCTGATTAAGATGTACTAGGCACTCAGCAGATGCTCAAGATCGCTGGGATCAGGTGGAGCTCCATACAAATCACTGGGCTGCTCAAATGTCCAAGCTTATTGAGGCTTATCTTGACTATCGTTCATGGGACTCCAGCAATGGTTTTCCACCTGAGGTTGCTGAAGTGGATGCAGCTGCACCTCCGGGCACTATCAGTGAGATTGAACTCATTGACATCTTCAGTAAGGTTCTAGAAGTTTTGTAATAGATTTATCACATGTTGTTGTGACCCAATTGTACCAGGGATAGAACCTAGTGACAGATAGGCAACACCATGAAGACGTCGCTGGAATAAAGAATAGATAAAGGATTGGAGCAGCTTAATGCTACAATTGTACTCAGGGGAGAATACAAGAGGACTAAGCTGGAGAGCTTAGACCATCTTGGTCTAGCATTTATACTACAAGCCTGTAGGTGATACAAATAGTATGCTACAACCTAAATAAGGGAATGCCCAGTGACCTATGTGGTCCTAGGGCGTGACGTCATAGATAAGCTATCTACGGTGCATACTGTTATGATGCACATGGTATCTCAGTGGCAAGCCAAAGAGATATCTGTCATCAGGACGTTAATGGATGATACAGGTATGGAAGCCTGTAACCCTTGGTCCAGAACTAAGCAAGCAGGTCTTAGGGCGACCTTTAGACCACAGATGAGCGAAGCGAAGTCTTGAGGTGTCGAAGACTTAAGGGCTCTCTGGATGCCAGTAGATACGCATGGATTGCATAGAACTAGCTGGGGATTCCAGCAGTTCCAGCAAGGCTTATATACTGTACAAAGGTGGCTGTACTCTAGCACAGACCACTGGTGTGTAAGTGCTGGAAGAGGAAAAGGTCTGACATGTCCCAAAGGGATATGTCAGAAAAGAAAGGGGTTCACTTCTGCATCTGGGCAGTTGAGTGAGAAGGATAAAAGGAGCATGCTTGTAAGGGCAAGCATGCTGGAAGAAGTAAGTGTGCAGCAACAATGAGGTTGCAATGTGCTAAAGATATAAAGGGAAGTCCATGGCATCTGTGGATACCAGGAGAGGAAAGAGGCGGCACTGCAAGGGACAGTGACATGAAGGGGAAACATAGGTAAGTAAAGATAAACAGAGAAATACCCACTGGTTGAGTATGTAAGTGGTAAGTAGTTGGCTAATCCTATATAATAGGATAAGCCCTAAGGTAAGTGCATGTTAAGTGTTGTACCAGTGGGCGAGGAAGGAAGAAAAAGGGGAAGGGGACCACTCTACTGTAACACATACACCATGAGGCATTAATGTCTGTTGTGTGAGAACATTGTCCCTTGGGAATGTCACCCATATCAATCTGATCTACAGATGTGGATCTATCAAGATACCATCTCATCTTAGATCTAGATCTTAATGTTCATATATTGTAATATATACATAAGGCTACAGTAATTGTCTGTATGGGCCTTGTTGGCTGTCATATGCTATGCTACATGTAAATGGTACTTATATATTATGTAATATAGAGGGTTCCCATGGTCATGTGCCATCTCTAGGGGAATACCTTGTGAATAAGTCGTGAAATATGAGCAGCTACCGTCATAGTCCATATTCATACTGCTAATTGTCAGGCAATGCATCTCGCATGCAACTAGCTTTCGTGATATGTCCGTGATTACTAAGTGTTATGATATCAAACCGCAACATGTGTCATGCAGCTAGACATAAGGCAACACTTGTCGCTCGCCTGCATCATATCTTTCCAAATGAGAATCTCATTTACCACGGCTATCTTGGTTGCTTGCCAGTGTACCCCACTGTTGCACATTCTATTTGCTCCCTCACAGCTTTCTGACAGGCACATTGCACCTGCCCATGTTTTATCATTCAGGCACAATGTAAAATGCTATGTTATGTTCATCAAGTAAGTCCTCTTGTTGTGTAATGTCTATGTTGTGTGTTAATTTGTAAACAGGTACCATGTTGCCCATATCTCCTGTGCCAGCTGTTGGACACTTATGATGCATACCTGGAAATTATCTGCCACATAGACCAGCGCATCCAAGCCGTTCTTGATCATGACACTCAGGAGTGGAGGCTCTGAAATGAGTACCCTGCATGCTTCTATTGGCTACTTGATGAGCCAAAACTTATGTGTGACTGGCTCATCTCCATTGATGGGAACAACAGTCTCAAGTGATGGGACACAACAGTGTATGGCATACCTCCTTGCTCAGGTCCCTCCTGTGTGAAATCAAATTATTGGATATCTAAGGAAGAAGTTGACAAGTTCCAACATGTGGTTAAAGCAAAACAGGTAATTCGATCCAACTGCAACCTGTCATTTGATTAATCCTATGCAGATACAGGTGCTCTCTGTTGCAGACACACATGATGATGACTGGGAAACAGAGCCTGATGCCCCCCAGGATTTTAATTGCATCAATCGCTGGCATAATGCTAGGGCAGATGTATGGAAAAACTCTTTTACTGTGTTTGAAGTGTCAGGAATTTTTGTGGTGACATGTTGACATCGCTTTGTCCTCTTAGTGTGTGACATGGTAAAGAGTGGTGAACTGTAAGTGCTTCAATTGGTCTAATTGATTTACATCAGGTTGACAAGCGGCAGAGCAAAGTATCCGCTGGCAATCATCTATTGGCTCCTGTCAGCATATGGTCCAAATGGCAGCTGTGCTTATAACATTGGCTGCGCCTTCATGAAAACTGCAAGCCTAAGTAGCATCGGCTCAATGATACAGGAGCTTAATTTGCACTTCATGGTTAGTGCATTCCATGGTCATGTACACAGCCGCTTGTGCCAGTTGGACTGGCATCCAATGTATATCAAAGGCACTGGAAATACTGAGGGCAAAGGCTGTGAACATGTTTTCTCCATGTCCAATGAGCTAGCCCGAGGTACACAACACACGACACAGTTTCATTGGCATCAAGCAATTGAGGAGCACTTTCTATTCTGGAATGAAGATAAATATGCAGTGCTTAGTATGGCTTATCCTTGGATCTGCATTTGTGGTACTGACATAGATATTAGCATGCTTTATTCAGAACCACTATCAAGAAGCAATGGCTTCAATCCACCAATTGAGTAGCAAATTGTGTACACTCAAAGATGCTTTACACCTCACTGACGAAGACTTTCCATGTTTTATTGAGGAAGAATGTGCGTATCTCAGGTTTCTTAAGCAACCATCACCCCAAGATACATTGAAGATCTGCTATGTGCAAGTACTCAACAAACTACAAGAAAAGAAGTATGTAAAGTGAGATCAGCAATCTGATTAGTGACATGATTGTTTTTAGATTCATGTTGAATGCCATGACCGCATCTGCAAACGGAGCCCTTAGTAGCGTTATTGACATTAGTGGTGTTGTTGAAGGTGATGCTAACGCGATGGCAGTTGCGCTCCTTTGGGCTCGCATTCAAGTTGACCTAGCCTGTGCAAAATTACAAAACATGGAAGCATTAACTTCTCACCTTGAAGGACAACTCGAAATTGAATCTCGCTGGGAAGTCAGTGGCATGGACTACAACCAGTACAAGTAGGAAGCGATGCTTGGAAAGTACTGGGAGGCCCTGTGTGAGCTAGAACACTTGGTTGTTATGTGACTCTTTGAGCTCTCCAAGCTCTCGATGTCGGGGACCGGTGGGTAAATTTATTTACTTTGGTAATTATACTAACATTCTGAGATGTAACAGGATATAAGCTCCATCAATGGATCAGCAAGGCTCTTCAACAGAGATCAGAAGCTATTCAAAAGGCAATTGCCCAGTACAATGCCCAGGCTGCAGCACTTGAGCCCCCTTGCCCTGCCATATTGTGGAAGGACATCGCCAATTACAGTTTCTTAGGTGAATTTGATCTCCTGCGACACACATGCAATGATATCTATGACCGTGTTTGGGCTAGGCCAGCCATTTGCGAAGCCACAGCTACAGTGACTCCCAAAACTGTTGCAATGTTTGGTGATTTTGCATTGTCTGGGATGTAGTGCATGACAGTGTGGGAATCATGCTTAGTCATTGGGACACCATATGTAGTTCATACCCTTAGCTACAGGATTGCCTCCTAGGTCATGTGATTTGGTGCAGTGGCTGTGGAGATATGCCCATTTAAAAACCTCAATGCCATTGCAACAGTTTTGTAACTCTTGATATGAGTGGTGGAATCTCAGTTAAACAAGTGGTTGTTTGGTGTTGTTTGGTCCTACAAATATATATATACATGTAAACATTGTGTCTGAGTTTAAAAAAGTTCACACACCTCTTTGTTTCCACTCACCATCATCATGAGATCTCTTTCTACTGCACACAAGAATTGTTATGATCCATCCTTTTCCTGTCTTTTCCTACTTTACTCGGTATTACCAAGCCTTGTGTCGACTCATGTTAGAAGCTGTACCTTCTTCTTAGTCATCTTTCTTATCGCTGACCAACCTCCTTCCCATTGGTCTTACTCATCACTTGCTTGGTTAGTAACTCTTCCTCCACCTTCCACCATATCCCACAATGTTCTATCTTTCATTTCAGAAACATATATAAACCTGTCATTTACCTGCTTGCATTTTCTTAACTTTGACCTACTTGGTAATCGACCTTGTAGTTCCCTTGAACCTCTCCAAACCCTCAGGACTTCTATAAGTCAATCGTGCCACTTTGAAGCACATGCTTTCGTCTTACCTTGAACAACCATTCAAGATAAGGATGAACCCTTGAACCTACGAACCTTTGAATGTTCTCCATCTCAGGGAGAACCCTTGCTCCTACGTTTGACCAAGTTCTACGTTAGTACTTCAGTACAAACGTAACAAGAATACCATTAGGCTTGATGCAGGCCACTCTGCTCATTCTATTGCCTCCACCATGGGTATCAATGTCTCAACTGTCTCTAGGCTTCACTCTAAGGAGTGTTCTGGCCTGCAGAAGGCAGCTGGGGGTCATCCAACTAAGCTCTCAGCTGGCAATGTTCACCATGCTCTTCATTTAATCTCTTCTCACAAGGCAGAGAATGCTGTCCAAGTCACCAGGACTCTATCCAACATCATTAATCAACCCCTCCATCCCAATATAGTTTGTAGATGCCTTCAAAAGAGTGGCATGAAAGCTGTAGTAAAGAAAAAACAACCTCTACTTTCTGCTAAACATTGTAGGGCTCACTTGGACTTTGCCCAGGCTCATAAGGACTGGACTTTGGAGGATTGGAGGAAGGTAGTATGGTCAGATGAGACCAAAATCAATCACCTAGGGTCTGATGGGGGCAAGTGGGTATGGAAAAAGCCAGGAGAGGGACTCAATGACAGGTTGGTAGAGGGGACAGTCAAGTTTGGAGGGGGTTCACTCATGATGTGGGGCTGCATGACTTGGGAGGGGGTTGGATATGCAACCAAGATTGATGGAAGGATGGATGGGGAGCTCTACCTTCAAATTCTGAAGGATGAACTTCAAGATTCCTTGGATCATTTTGATCTCAATCCTCAAGATGTCATTTTTCAGCAGGACAATGACCCCAAGCATACCTGCAAGAGGGTCAAGGAGTGGCTAGAGGAGCAGGATTTCAATACTATGGTATGGCCTGCACAGTCTCCTGACCTTAACCCCATAGAACACCTCTGGGGTTACCTGAAAAGGAGGCTTGCAGGGTACCAAAATCCTCCTGGTGGAATTTTGGAGCTATGGGGAAGAGTTGAGGTGGAGTGGAATGGAATACCAGCTGAGGAGTGTCAGAAATTAATTGAGAGCATGCCTAGGAGGATTGAGGCAGTTCTTAAAGCAAAGGGAGACTATACCAAGTACTAATACCCCATTATTATCAAGAGTTACAAAACTGTTGCAATGATGTTGATGTTTTTAAAGGGGCATATCTCCACAGCCACTGCACCAAATCACATGACCTAGGGGGCGATCCCATAGCCAATGGTATGGACTACATATGGTACACCAATGACCAAGCATGATTCCCATACTGTCATGCACTACATCCCAGACAATGTAAAATCACCAAACATTGCAACAGTTTTGGGAGTCACTGTAGGTATCCATCTCGAGTGCACCATCGAAAGAGTAGTCATCAGAGACCAGTAGAATATTACGATAGGTACTATATCAATCATAGATATCATACAGAAAATCCGCCATACTCTTGAGACCATCCATATCTTCTTCTTGCTCAGCAAGGTCACTATCCCCAAGCTCGTTCTGATATAGGCCATGTATGTTGGAATCAGCTTGAGCACACGAGGTTGCTAGATTTATAAAGTATAGAAAGAATGCGTTAGCATGGCTGACAGGTCTAGAAATAAAACTTACTAGGATTATTCAACGGTAAAGATGGTTCTTCTATAGAGACACCAGTAGCAGGCAGATGCTGGAGACAGATGCTGATTCCACCCTGTCCACTATACCCATGTAACTCCTCTATTTTATCCAAGCAATGTAGGTGTACAGCATTCACAGCAGCACGAGAACGATGCAGCCACTGTGCCTTGAGTCCAAGAAGCGGATCAGAAATGAGAAGGGCAGCAATCACCTTCGAGGTCTCTTGTTCCTCATTTTGTATTGCAGTTCATAAACGCCAAACCTGTTACGGTAGAGCGGTCCCCATCCCCTTTTTCTTCCTTTCTCGCCCACTGGTACAACACCTAACTCTACTTACACTACAATTACCCCGAGCGAACTCCTAACCCAGGAGTTAGCTATCCTCTTACCGCTTAC
>JBBPSY010000132.1:0-21862 GCA_038093855.1 Rugiboletus extremiorientalis
AAAAAAATAAACCACCCTTGTATGTTAGGTATAAAAATATAGCTGGCCATTGCTGTTAAGTACCAACACTGGACTGTGGAGGACTGGACTAGGGTAATTTGGTCAGATGAGACCAAGAGTAACAGGACTGGGTCAGATGGAAGTGGAAAGTGGCAGGAGAACCTTGATCAGATAAGGAGATATGGGGGGCAGTAAAGTTTGAAGGAGGTTTCTTGATGGTTTGGGGATGCATGGGCTAGAATAGAGTGGGAATCCTTGCAGAGGTGGAAGAGAGGATGAATGCTGAGCAGTATGTCTCCATTATGGAGGATAATCTGCTTTCTACTGTGCACAATTGTGAAATCTCTGAGGAGAGCATTTTCTTTGAACAAGATAATAACATCAAGCACATATCTAAAAGAGCCCAGAAGTGGGTGGAATATTGAGGTATCAAGGTTCTTGATTGGCCAGCACAATATCCAGACCTTAATTCCATTGAAAATCTCTGGCAAATCCTTAAAAAGAAGCTTAACAGCTATACAACACCACTGGGAGGGATTTGGGAGCTTTGGAAAGGATTGATGTGAGATAGAGGTTGAGGAATGTCAAAGATCGATAGAAGGCATGCCTAGAAGAATAGAGACACTGATAAAGGCAAAGGGATGGCATACAAAGTACTATAATTGTGGAATAGAAATGTTGCTCAAATAAGTGTCCCAATGACATGTCATTTTGAAATGGTTATATCTCAATCCCATGGCAACCAAATCACATGACTAAGTGTTCATATTCAGGGCAGGGGTTAGGGCCATTGATGACCCTGCAAGGGCTAGAGCTAATACATTTTAGTTCTCTTGCAAATGTCAAGTCCTTCCAAAATGACCCAATATTGGGACACTTCTTTGAGCCACTGTACCTAACTCAATTCAATTACCTGTTCATTTACAAACCAGGATCATGCAATATCAGCAGCTGCTTTCTCATGATGAGAAGACCATGCCATTGGTATAAAAAGTGGCAATAAAGAAATTGTTATGATTCCTCCTGAGTGAATCAACATGTTACAGTCATCATTCATAATCAAGGAGATCAAAACTATAAATGAATAAAGAAAGCAACCCTCACTGATTAAAGAATCAGAAGTTACACTGTTAAGGCAGAGACATAGAATAGTCATGACTGATGATGTTCTATGGAAAGTAGGCAACTACAGTGGCTCAAATAAGTGTCCCAATGTTGGGCCATTTTGGAAAGACTTGACATTTGCAAGAGACCCAAAATACATCAGCTCTAGTTCTTGCAGGGTCATCAATAGCCCTAACCCCTGCCCTGAATATGAGCCCTTAGTCATGTGATTTGGCTGCCATGGCATTAAGATATAATAATCTCAAAATGACATGTCATTGGGACACTTATTTGAGCGACATTTCTATTCTACAATTTTAGTACTTTGCATGCCCTTCCTTTGCCTTTATCACTGTATTTATTCTTCTAGACATGCTTTCTATCAATCTTTAACATTCCTCAACCTCTATCTTGTCCCATTCCACATTAATCCATTCATAAGCTCCCAAACCCCTTCTGGTGATGTTGTATAGCTGTTGAGCTTCTTTTAAAGGATTTTCCAGAGATGTTCAATAGCATTAAGGTCTGAAGATTGTGCTGGCTAATCAAGAACCTTGATACCCTCAGATTTCAGCCATTCCTGGGCTCTTTTAAAGGTGTGTTTGGGGTCATTTCTTGTTGAAAGATAATGCTCTCCTTAGAGATTCTGGAATTTTCCATAGTAGGAAGTAGATTATCCTTCAAAATGAAGCCATACTGCTCAGTATTCATCTTTCCTTCCACCTCTGCAAGGATTCCTGCTCCATTCCAGCCCATGCATTTCCAAACCATCAAGGAACCCTCCTACAAACTTTACTATTCCCTATATCTCCATATCTTGCAAAGTATTTTCTGCCACTTTCCACACATACTCCCTTCTATCTGACCCAATCCTGTTAATATTGGTCTCATCTAACCAAACTACCCTAGTCTAGTCCTACACAGTCCAGTGTTGGTGCTTGAAAGCAAAGGTCAGCCTATATTTCCTATACTTGACAGACAAGAGTGGTTTCTTTTTCTTCAGTACACATTTAGAGATGCAGACTTTGGCTCATTGTGATCAGTTTGGGTAGAGATAGGATAGTAGAGGGTATAATTGATGAGATGGGTGGCCTGGACAGCATTTTCAACCTTGCCAGTGATAATACTAGAGACAATTCACCTTCTGTTAGTAGGAGACAGCTTGGAATGAGGGCCTAATTTGATGTTTTCCTTGCCTGGATCAATCTCTTTGATAGCACTGGCCACAGAGGACTTCCCCAGACCAGCTTTGGAGGATATGGTCCAACAGAAAGACCAGATTCAGAGAGAAACAGGCTATTGGCTCTAGCAGAGGCAGAAATGGACTTTATGGTGAAGTAGGGTTAGCTGGGTGGTATCCCTGCCTTTTATAGTGCTCAGGGTTGTGTAAGTTACATCATGAGACAGGGTTGAAGCACAGCATCCATCAGAACATTATGTTATTTATCAAATGATGACTGACAGTATCATGCTCAAATAAGTGTCCCAATGACATGTCATTCCAATATGGCTATATCTCAGTGCTATGGCAGACAAATCACATGACTGAGGGCTCATATTCAGGGCAGGGGTTAGGGATATTGATGACCCTGAAAGTGCTAGAGCTAACACATTTTGGTTCTCTTGCAAATGACTGGCTTTCCAAAATGGCCCAACATTGGGACACTCATTTGAGCCACTGTATGCAGATATGGATAACCTACATGGGTCATGAGTACAGGTACATGTGGATATGGGTACAGGTACATGCAGCTATGGCATACTCACAGTCAAACCCATTCCTGTGGAAATATACTAAGTCATGGCTCAGATAGTTGGGTTGCATTGCCTCACCCCCCTCACACCACAGTACAATGCACTCATGAGCACAAGCACACTTTCATGTGCCCTGCTTCCACTCACCTCAACATATTGGTCACCCACCCTCACCTTACACTGCCCTCAAGTCCACCACTGTAAGAAACTCAAGTTCCTTTGGTTCATAGAGACCATTGTCACATTATTATACATTTATATTATACCTACACACTTCACATTTGATTCCTTATCATTCCTACACATTTCCTAATCATTCTGAGTTCATTCTGGGTCCATTTGGAGCAATCTGAACCACCACAGCACTGTCCAGGCCCAGATTGAGCATTTCTGCTACTGGAAACATTGAAAATGACATCTGGAATGACCTGAATTCATCCAGATTGGAATAGATTAGTTACCATTCGCTTTTGGAAGTCTTGGGAATGCCCATGACTATAAAAGCCTTGTCCTATGTCTTGGAATATAGTTTTACCTTCTTGGACTCTCATTTTTTGGACTCATTTTTCTGTCTGTCCTGAAGGACGACTTTTATTTCATTTGAGTCCTAGACTCTTCCCCATCCCTCAGCACTATTCCCTGTGGCTCCCTTGGGTCAAGAAAACCTCTCGCACCCTTTTTACTCTTCTTTTCAATTCCTCTGAGTGTTTACTCCTCAGTCAGGATTTATCTTCTTCACCATCCTCACCTGCTGGTCACTAAACCCACTTGCACTTGTGTGAGCACATGTAGCAGACACATTGTCTGCTACTTGTGCTCATGCAAGTGCATGACCTCTCTCTTGCATCCCCACTCAGTCATCCACCCATGAAGCCTGCCTTGTCCCTGCCTCACCTCACCTCATGGTCACCTGCCAGTCACCAGATGCACCCACACTCATGCAAGTGCTCTCCCTTACACTGCCCATGCATGTGAAGATTAAAGCAATTTATACCGGATGTGATGACTAGATATGAGATGACTATGTACTTGATTAGCATGATATTGTAGTTGTGAATACTCTGAAGCTCACCTCAGTCGTCATTGGAGGACAATGGACTGAGGTGTTACACTGGTAACAGTATGACTATATACTGGCTCGTATATGTACTTCGGCAGCGAGGAAAGTAAAAGGGGGTATGTCCCTACAATGAAGGGTTGTATCAGAGGAATGGAGACCATGGGGCAGTGTGGTGTACTGCCCACTTGCGTAGCTATCATACATATTGTATGTACAGGGAATGAACTAGAGGAGGGCCTAGTGTTAGCAATGGTGACATCTGGTATTGGCAGCAGCAGTGCGCATGCTTGCTGGAATCCAACACTCCCCCTCAAGCTGTGTGCAGCCCAAGCACCACAGCAAAATGTTTGACTTTTGGAAAGGGGAGAGCCTTTGTGAGCATGTCAGCTACCATCTCACCGGTGGGGCAGAAGATCAGGTGAATCTTCCCATTGTCAATGACCCAGCAGATAAAATGGAAATGCACATCAATGTGCTTGGTGTGTGTGTGTGATATTGGTGGTCTTTCGTGAGAGTGATCACAGACTGGTTGTCCAAGAAAACGGTAGTTGGGTCTTGGATGGGGGCAAAAGTCTTAGCAATAAGCATCTGGAGCCACAGCACGTCCTTTGTGGCATGGGTCATGCTGACGTACTCACTTTCAGTGGTGGACAAGGAAACGATTTCTTGATGCTTGGAGCTCCAGGACACAGCACTGCTGTTGATAAGGAAGATATAGCCTGAAACAGTGTGACGATCTTCAGTGACACTACTGTCCATGTCCATATAGCCTGCTAGTGGATTCTCTCCCCCTCCATAGGTCAGCCAGAGATGCTTGGTGCTGAGAAGGTACCTGTAAATCCTTTTTACTGTGTTCCAGTGTGCCTGCCTGTAGTTGATGGAGAAATGTGAGATCTGGCACACAGTGTACAATATATCTGGTTGTGTGCCCAGTGCTGCATACATGAGAGAGTCGACGGCTTCTTGGTATGGAGTGTGCTGCATGGCAGCATATTCAGCAGTAGTGGTGGGGGCCTGGTCGGTACTCAGCTTCATGCTAGGCTTCATAGGGGTAGAGACAGGCTTCAGTTCATTGAAATTGAAGCAGCAGAGGATGGACTTGATGTAGCTCTGTTGTGAGAGAGTGAGGGTGTGGTCCTCTGGTTTCTGATCACCTTGATCCCTAGTAACCAATGCAGCTCCCCAAGGTCTGTGATCTTCACAAAACAGGCAAGCTGGGACTTGAGCATCTTGATTAGCACGATTGTGGTGGCAGCAATTGTGCAGTTGTCGATGTGCACAACTATGATAGTCAGATCACCTTTGGCCTGTTTGATGAATATTGTTATGACGCACACAGTATCTCAGTGGCAAGCCAATGAGATAGCTGTCATCGGGACTTCACTGGACAACGTAGATATGGAAGTCTTCGGTCCTAAGTCCAGAACTCAGCAAGCAGGTCTTAGGGCGACCTTTAGACCACAGAAGAGCGAAGTGAAGTCTTGAGTTGTCGAAGACTAAGGGAGCTCTTCTGGAGTGCCAGTAGATATGCATGGATTGCGTAGAACTAGCTGAGGTTTCCAGCTGGTTCCACCAAGGTTTATATAGTGTACACAAGTGGCTGTACTCTAGCACGGACCAAGAGCATGTATCCACTGGAAGAGGAAAAGGCCTGACATATCCCAAAGGGATGTGTCAGGAAAGGAAAGGGAGCACTTCCACAAAGGTGTGGTTGAGTACGAAGAGATAAAAGAGGCATGCAAGCATGCCGGAAGAAGAGGGTGCAAGGCAGCAATGAGGCCGCCATGCACAAGTGATATAAATGGAAGTCCGAGGTTCCCATGGAGGCCGTGGGGCTGCGGGAACCAAGGAAGGACAAAGGGCGACACTGCATCGAGCAGTGGTGCAGAAAGGGAAATATATGTAAGTAAAGGTAAACAAAGGAAAAGCCTCACTGGTACTGAGGTAAGCGATAAGAGATTGGCTAACCCTGTGGTTAGGGGTTCACCTGTGGTAATCGTAGTGTAAATATGGTTAGGTGTTGTACCAGTGAGCGAGAGATGAAGAAAAAGGGGTAGGGGACCACTCTTCCGTAACAAATATGGCTTGATCAACTTTGCACTGCCTGAATCTGAGCTTGGTTACCAAAATTTTCACCAGCTTCTGGTACCAGTGGCAGCTGCTTTGTTTCAGACTGCATAGAGTTTTCAATAGGTGGTACACACAGCATAGGTGCATCGGGTCGGTGTAACCTGGTGGCTGACACATGTAGATGTGCTCGTTCTCAGTCAATTCGCCATTGAGGTACACACCCTTGATATCTATTTGATGTAGCTTGAGGTTGTGCTATGCAGCAAGGGCGAGGACAGTGTGAATGGAGGCCAGTTTGGCAATGGAGGCATATGTGTCGAAATAGTTGACGCCTGGTACCTGTGAGAATCCCTGGGCAACGAGGCATGCCTTGTAGTGTATGATGTTGCCAGCGGTGTCCTTTTTGGCCCTAAATACCCACTTGGATCCTATGACATTCATGCCAGGTGGGGGATCAACAAGTTTCCATGTACCCACTTTGTTGAGAGTGTTGAGCTCTTTGTAGATGCCTTGCTCCCATCTGAGCCAGTCAGGGTGCTGCTTCACCTCAGCAAGCATGGCAGGTTCAAGCGCTTCAGCCTTGGCTATAGCTTTGTTAACAAGCATGGTAAGCTCTTGTTCATTGAAGTTGTCACCTACTGAGAGGATCTGTTTGGCTAATCCCTCCCCCTTGAGGGTGGTTGGCTCAGGGTTAGGCAGTGACTGGGTTAGCTCCTCGATGATGGCATTTGGGGCTTGGACACCATGAGGAAGTGCCAATGAGGCAGCTTTGTTGTTGATGATGTTGAGGATCTGCTGGGCACATGGTTCAGGGTTGATGTCAAGTGGTGGTACATTGATGGGCTTGAGTGGCAGTGAGGTGAATGGTGAAGGCAGCAGTGGGAGCAGTAATAGTGGGGTGGCAGGTCGAGTGGTGTGTGATGGTGGCATGGGAGGCTGCTTGATGGGGGGCAGTGCACTCACGCTCGTGCTTGCAGGGCCTGAGGCACTGGGAACTTGTGCCAAGGTGGCATCACCAAAAAAGGTAGGTGGTTCCTCCCCCTCGCCAGAACTTGGCAGAGTCATAATAGACATTGTGCTCAACCATTGTGGACCATTTTGCAGGCCAGTATATGTGGCACACATTCTTGGTGCGATCATTGATTCCCATCCATCACCTGGCATCAACACGCCCTCCCAGTTTTGAGCCATGGTTGGTTCAAATGAACACAGCTGATCCCCACTTGTGCAGGTGGCTCAGATCCAGCACTGATCCTGTCACCACCTCATATGGTGATTTGCCATTGAGTGCTTTGATAGGTGTCCTGTTCTTCAGCCATACAGCATGTTGTGCAGCCTCTTCCCACAGGTACTTTGGCAAACTGCTCACATGAAGCATTGCATGGACTTTTTCAAGGATGGTCCAGTTTAAGCACTCCACCACACTGTTGTATTGAGGGGTGTTATGCACTGTGAAACGCTGCACAGTGTTATGGTAGAGAGGTCTCCATCACCTTTTTCTTCTTTGCTTGCTCACTGGTACAACACTTAACCTACAATTACCACAGGCTTACCCTTAACCCCAAGGGTTAGCCATCCACTTATCACTTACCTCAGTACCAGTGAGGTTTCTCTTTGTTTACTTCTATTTACCTATGTTTCCCTTTATGCCACTCACCTGCGAGTGGTGTCTCCTTCCTTCCCTGGCATCCTGCGGATGCCTTGGACTTCCCCTTTTGGCCTGGTGCATTGCAACCTCATGGCTGCTGCGCATTTACCTTTACAAGCACTTCTCACTCAACCGCCTGGATGCGGAAGTGAACCCTTTCCTCTTCTAACATATCCCTTCAGGACATGTCAGACCTTTCCCTCTTCCGGCACTTACAAGCCAGTGGTCCATGCTAGAGTACAGCCACCTTTGTACACTATATAAACCCTGCTGGAACTGCTGGAACCCCCAGCTAGTTCTACACAATCCACGTGTATCTACTGGCATCCAGAGAGCCCCTTAGTCTTCAACACCTCAAGACTTTGCTTTGCTCGTCTGTGGTCTAAAGGTCACCCCAAGACCTGCTTGCATAGTTCTGGACCAAGGGCTACAGGCTTCCTCACCTGTATTGTCCATTAACGTCCCAATGACAGCTATATCTTTGGCTTGCCACTGAGATACTGTGTGTATCGTAACAAAAGAACTAGCTACTCATTCTACACTGGGGTTGCTACCTAGCTTCCCCCCTTTGTCAACACAGAGGAAGATTACCATGAATTAGAAGGCCTATCCCCCGAGGATTGTGTCTACTATATCGCCCAGAGGAAAGGAAAAGCGGCACTCAAGACTCTTGCCGACAATGAGGCCCTATCAGCACAATGAGCCCTCGTTGCCTCCTCTTCCCTTTCTGTTCCCAAAAGAGAAGCCGCTGATATAGCCTGTTGGACTCAAACCCACGTCGAAAGACAAAGGTCCCAGGAGTCATCTCCCTCACCCGTTGCCACACCACTCCCTACCCCCTATGGTCCTACCGAAAGAAAGTCCAGCAGGCCTGGATTTAATCCAACAAGCAGTTGCCCACACTCAGGTGCTGGTGTAACAATTCCTGAGAGCATGTCCAAGTCCCGTAGAAGGCTCACTGCAATTCCTGTGTCTGGTACCACCCTCCCAGTGGAAGGAGCATTAATTCCAGACCCCGATGTACACATACGTGGGATAGATTCTGATGTTGAAGAAGAATCAGATGACGACATGGGCAAAGAATCTCTACCCCGCAACTTCTCCGGATGAGTAGAAGATGCTAACTGGTGGCTGCAAGCAATGGCAGCTTGGCACCAGATTAAGCACGACAAGTTGGAGGACGTCGAAGTAGTCACTATGGCATTGGCAAAAATGGGCAAAGGACAAGGCCACATGTTTGCTGAAGGATACTATGCAAAACTTGCCAAGCCTCTTACCCACCCAGGCTTCAATAGCTGGGCCACCTTCACCACCAAATTCAAAAAGGCCTTCTCTGCCAAAAACGAATCGGTGGACGCCCAAAGAAAACTCCAAACCCTCCGCATGAAAGGATTATCCGCTGAGGCACTTAAAGACTACACTATGCAGTTCAATTTACTCCTTGGCCTCTCTGGCATCACTGATCAGAACATGATCAACGATGCCTACTGCAAGGGACTACATTATGCCTTAGTAGGAGATATCCTTCATGGGATGGAGCCCACCACACTAGATGGATGGATAACCACTGCCAGTAACCACACCCAGGTGGATGAACACCTCTGAGACTTCTGTCAAGGAGGATTTCAATCTGCGCAACACAATCTCAACACGATGGATGTAGACAGAATCAACCTAACCAGCCCCAAGCGAGCTCATCACAATTGGGACTGCCTCTGCTACATCTGTCACAAACCAGGATGCATCAGTCAAAATCACCCAGGGCACAGAAACTACAGACAGCCCATGCAGCACAAAAGTTCCACTCCAATCTCCTCCACCTCCTCAACTTCTACCCTGAAGAAACCAGAAAGGTTCAGGACCATGCAAACGAGTGCCTCCTCCTCTCCCAATCCCCTAGATGCCTACATTGCTGATCTGGAGGGAGGATGGGAAGGTAGGAAAGAGATCCTCCGGGTTCTCAAAGAATGCTACGATGAAGATGCTGAAGAACCACACGCCACCGATGAGGTCAAACAAGTCAACCGCATCTGTGTCAGCAAGGATTTTTAGAAAGGAGACTCGCCACAATGTCTTGCTCTCCTACCCTCCCAACTGTAATTGTATCCAGAAATGAGAAATCTGTGTTCGTCCCAGTTTCTCTTTTGCCAGTTGGGAGTAAATCTGTTGTCACCACATCTGCCCTCATCGATTGTGGAGCCACCTCATGCTTCATCGACTATGCATTTGCAAGAAAACATAAACTGCCATTCACTCGTCTAACAAGGCCAGTCACCACTACCAATGCAGATGGAACCATTAACAAGATGGGAACAATAACCCATAAAGTCCACCTCCACATCCAGATTGATGAAGATGAGGAAGATTGGGACTTCCTCGTGCTCTCTAGTGGAAAACAACAGAGCATCATTCTCGGGATGACATGGTTAGGGGACTGTAACCCAATGATTGATTGGAGTAGTCGGAAGGTATCCGTAAAACCTCCATCATTGGTCAAAAGGAAGCACAACAGCCAGGAAGCCCTAGTGCAGTGATACCTCTTATGGTATCTAGATCTGGACGTTGACAACAGACTAGCCAAAGCCTATTGCACACGATTCGAAAGGATGCCTGCTCACATCTGAAAGATAACGTTGTCAACTACGCTGGCTCAGGAGACAGCCAAAATCACAAAGACCATTCCAAAGGAGTATCAGCAGTTCGCTGACATATTCATTGATGAAGAGGCAACCAAACTTCCCCCATCCTGGCCCTTCAATCATGAAATTAAGCTACTCCCCTCTTTTGTCCCAAAGCACGCTAAAATTACTCCCTCAACCCTGACAAAATCAACACTTGTCGAAAGTTCGTAAATGAAAACCTGGCAAATGGGAAAATTCAACCGTCCACCTCCCCTCAGGCGGCTCCCTTCCTCTTTGTGGTGAAGAAGGATGGGAAACTCCACCCCTGCCAGGACTACCAATATCTTAACAGTCACATGGTCAAGAATGCATATCCGCTCCCTCGCATCTCTGACCTCCTCAACAAGCTGAAAGGATCGTCCATCTTCACTAAGCTAGACGTATGTTGGGGGTACAACAATGTCCTGGTCAAACCCAAAGACCGGTGGAAAGCCACTTTTGTCACACCATTTGGACTCTTTGAACCGATGGTAATGTTCTTTGGAATGTGTAACTCACCTGCCACCTTTCAGGCATACATGGACAATGCCTTTGCCAACTACATCATGGAAGGATGGCTTGTCATTTATATGGACAATGTCCCGATCCACTCCTCGGACCCCGAGACCCACAAAGAGCGCACAGAGAAGGTCCTACAATGATTTCGCGAGCAACACTTGTATCTCAAGCCAGAAAAGTGTTCCTTCAACATGACTGAGGTTGAGTACCTCAGGCTTTGTTATGGTAGAGCAGTCCCCCAGTCCATTTTCTTCCTTTCTAACTCACTGGTACAATACTTAACCCTACTTACACTACATTCACCCTTAGCGAACTCCTAACCTAGGAGTTAGCTATCTTCTTATCGCTTACCTCAGTACCAGTGAGGTTTACATTTCTTTACCTTTGTTTACTTATGCTTTCCTTTCTGCGCCACTGCCCAGTGCAGTGTCGCCCTTTGTCCTCCCTTGGTTCCCTCGGCCCCTCAGCCTCCATGGGAACCTCGGACTTCCATTTATATCTCTAGCGCATGCCAGCCTCATTGCTGCTGCGCACCCCTTTCATCTGGCATGCTTGCATGCCCCTTTTGTCAGTTCACACTCAACCACACTATTGTGGAAGTGCACCCTTTCTTCTTCCAGCGCATCCCTTTGGGATACGCTGGACCATTCCCTCTTCCAGCAGATACAAGTCCTTGGTCTGTGCTAGTGTACTGCCACCTGTGTACACTATATAAACCCTGGTGGAGCTGGCTGGAAACCCCAGCTAGTTCTACGCAATCCACGCGTATCTACTGGCATCCAGAGAGTTCACTTTGCCTTCGCCAACCTCAAGGCTCAGCTTACTCTTCTGTGGTCTAAAGGTCGCCCCAAGACCTGCTTGCCAAGTTCTGGACCTAGGGCCGAGGGCTTCCGTATCCTCATTGTCCAGTGACGTCCCGACGACAGCTATCTCTTTGGCTTGCCACTGAGATACTGTGTGCGTCGTAACAGGCTTGTGGTCTCAAAAGACAACATCAAGATGGACCCTACCAAACTCACAGCCATCAAGGAGTGGACCCCCCCTAAAGACATCAAAGCCGTCAGATCGTTTATCGGATTCTGCAACTTCTATCGCAAATTTATCCCTGCCTTCTCCAACATTTGCAAACCCCTTCATGATCTCACATGCAAAGGCACACCCTGGACCTGGGGAACAGACCAGGAGTGGGCATTCCAAACATTGAAGAATGCCTTCCTGAAACAGCCAATACTGCATACTCCTGATGTATCTCAACCCTTCTTCGTCATGACCAACGCCTCCCTTACCGCTGCTGGTGGCATCCTCATGCAGAAGGATGTCAATGGTGACCTCCACCCTTGCTCCTACATTTCCAAGACCTTTGGGTCGGCGGAGCGAAACTATGACATCTATGACTGGGAACTGCTTGCTGTTATTATGGCCCTGGAGGAATGGCAGCAATACCTATGGGGAACTGGTCATCCTGTCTCCATCCTGACCGACCACAAAAACCTGACTTATTTCCGCGAACCTCGGAAACTGTCTTGCCACCATGCTCGATGGCAGATGTTCTTACAGGACTACGACTTGACCTTTACCCATCTCCCTGGCACTGCAATGGAGCCCGCAGATGCCTTGTCCAGGAAGGATGATGTCGACACCTCAACCGACAATGTTGCTCTACAACTCCTCCCCGATGAGGTGTTTGCCCACTCCCTTGACCTCGCCATCGCCAACAAAATCACCACCTCCACCCCCTCCGACCCTGTGGTTGTCTCCACCCTCCAGGCCATGCATGAAGGTTCCTCGCTCCTCCCCAGGGCTTGGCCAGATGATTGGACCTTTGACGGCTGCAATCTTACCTACCTTGGCCACATGGATATCCCCGAGGACTGCCGAGAGCCCCTTGTCTCTGGCATCCATAACTCCCATCACGGTGGCCATGCGGGTTTTGCTTGCACACTCGCCCTGCTCTCACACGACTATTGGTGGCCCAGGATGTCCACCTTTGTCCACCGGTATATCGCCGGCTGCGCCCCTTGCCAGCAGATGAAAGTCAACACCCACCTGATGAAACCCCCTCTCTCCCCGATCCCCACCACGGTGACCCGCCCATTCCAGCACATCTCTATGGATCTCATCTCTGGCCTGCCTCCAACGGCGGCAGGCCTAGATTCCATGCTGGTCATGGTGGACCATGGCCTTACCCAGGGGGTGATTCTCATGCCATGTTCCAAAAACATCTCTGCTGAAGGGGTCACCAAGTTATTTTTCACTCATGTCTTCCCACGGTTCGGGTTGCATGACCATGTCATCTCCGATTGTGGACTGCAGTTTGCCTCCACCTTCACACTCGAACTCTCCAAGCTCCTACACTACAATGTTGCTCTCTCCACTGCATACCACCCACAGACGGATGGAGAAACCAAGTGCATAAACCAGGAGTTGGATACTTTCCTTCATCTCTTCTGTCAAGAGAACCCTTCTGGTTGGGTTGACATCCTCCCCATGGCCGAATTCCACCATAACGCCATGACACACTCTGCCACCAAACAATCACCCTTCTTCCTCCTTATTGGCTATCAACCCCACTCCTATCTGAAGCTTGGACCCATGTTTGTACCAGCACTGGCTGATTGCCTGTCCCTCCTTAGCTCTACAAGGGATGAGGCAAAAGCCGCTCTGGAGAACTCTCAACGAATCATGGTGTTCGGATCACATCGAAAGTTCGAACCCTGGAAGAAGGGCGACTGTGTTTGGTTGGAAGCCACCAACCTCCCCTTATCGTCCAACTGGAAGCTTTCCTTGAAACATCACGGTCCCTTTACCATCACAAAGGTCATCTCTGCTCTTGCCTATGAATTGGAACTTCCTCATTTGTGGCAAATACACCCGGTGTTCCACACTTCCCTTCTAACCCCTTTCGTCAAAACCAATGAATACGGCCCCAACTTCTCCCATCCACCACCAGATCTGGCAAGATCAGAAGAAGATTATGAATTAAGCCACATCATTGGCCACAAAGGGAAAGGAAGGACGCGGCACTACTTGGCTGCCTGAAAAGGATACCCCATCTCTGAGGCGACTTGGGAATCTGAACCAAACTTCACCAACACTGAGGAGATCCTCCAGGAGTATAAAGACCTGAAGGGCCTTTAGGACTCCACCATGTCCCAACCTTCCTACTGCCACCAGATAGCAGCAGCGCTTGGAACCAACACCTACACCCTCGCCTACCTTCATCGCACCTTCATCACCATCAAAGACATCGACACCATTCATCCCCGCATTCCCACCAACCAGAACAAGTTGTTGAAAGAAGTCACTCATGCCATCGACCACCGCACCACCCACAGCTGCTTTTGCAGAGACCAGTACTGTCCCATCCACACCCCATACTAGATTGATGGCTAATGACCTCCCTGACCTTGACATACCCGCCAAGCCCCCAGTCCGCATCCACCACCTTTCCCCCCACCTCCAACGAGTCATCTTCTTGGTTGCCATCCAGACCCGTTCCCTCGACCGCCATGTACACCACCACTGGGCACTTTCCACCAGTACCATCCTCTTCCAACTCATCGAGCTCTTCTGACGGGTTGTCCTTCTCAGAACCCTCTTCTCAAATAATGATGCTAGATATGGGAGTGGCCCCAGAGACTCCAGCCTCACAGAGGTTCTCTTGGCCATCAGAAACAGAGTTCTGGACCTCCTCTACTCAGTGGGGTTTGCCACCCTTGTTAATGACATTCCCCCAGCTAATATGGTCTTTATCACCCGTCCCATACTCATGGCCACCACCCCCATTGAACATCACCACTACCTCTCCCCCTCCATTATCTTTCCTTGTCCCCAAGTCTACCAAGGAGGGCAGGCCTCCGGACAGGACAAGCGATGATCCACCCCTTCTCCTCGTCCTGTACCACCCCCCATCACCTTCTGGGACCAAGTTGGATCCCCCTCACAAACCCAAGAGGAAGAAACACCGACATGGCCAGCTACTGTTGTGACCCAATCGTACTAGGGATAGAACCTAGTGACAGATAAGGCAACATCACCAAGATGTCGCCAGGATAAATGAATAGATAAAGGATTGGAGCGACTTAGTGCTACAATTGTACTCAGGGGAGAATACAAGAGGACTAAGCTGGAGAGCTTAGGCCATCTTGGGTCTGCATTATATACTACAGGCCCGTAGGGGATACAAATAGTATGCTACATCTACATAAGGGAATGCCCAGTGACCTACGTGGTCCTAGGGCATGACATCATAGATAACTATCTATGGTGTGTACACCATGAGGCTTTAATGTCCATTGTGTGAGAACGCCATCCCTTGGGAATGTCACCCGTGGGTACATCAGTGGCGTCTCCACCTCCTATATTGTAATATCGATCTGATCTACAGATGTGGATCTATCAAGATACCATCTCATCTTAGATCTAGATCTTAATGTCTGTGTATCGTAATATATACGTAAGGCTACATGTAATGTCCGTATGGGCCTCGTTGGCCGTCGTATGCTATGCTACAGTAAATGGTACTTATATATTATGTAATATGAGATATCCCACAGTCATGTGCCGTCTTCTAGGGGATTCTCTTAGGAATTCATCATAAAGTATGAGTGGCTACTGTCGTAGTCCATATTCATACTGATAATCATCAGGCAATGCCTTCTCGCATGTGACTATCTTTCGTGATATGTCCTTGATTACTAAGTGTTACAATATCAAATCACAACAGCTACCCTCTTTCCCACCCTCACCAATACCGTCAAGAGGACCCTCTCTACTGACAAGCCTCAAGCTGTTTCTCCCACCTCCTCCACTGGCACGACTGTCGACTTCGGAATGGAGAACGCGGATGGACCCTCCCCAATGGAGTGGTTTAATGCCTTCATCAGTGGGATGCTTGACGACCTTGCGAGGGACCTTAACGGCCTCTGGGTCACAATGCCATCCCCACCGCCACCTTATCCCAACCGTCCAGTGCCACCGTCCTCTGGCCCTGTTCATCCCCTCTGATTTGGCCATCCTGAACAACGCCCTGAGACCTCCTCTCCCTGTTGTCTCTGCCACGTCAGCGTCATCACTTCTCTCTGCCAACTTCGTAAGAGACATGCCCCGTCCAACTCCCATCCCCATCGTGACCCCATCACCACTACCCTTCTTCCCCTCCTGGACTCCACATCACCCCCATGGAGTGATGAGGAAATTGCCACTGTTTTAGATGTCATGAATGTGGACACGTGTGCTGCAATTGCTCCCTTGGAGACAGCAACAATCCCAACAACATGCTTCCCGTCCCACCTCACCTTGCCCACCAACAGAGCAACCCACGCTACACCACTGCCTCTTCCCCCTCTTCCAATCTATCCTGGGGAGGAGAGGACTATGAGGTCAACGAGGGAGATTTGTCTGGACCAGACAGGGACTAGTGGACTACAGGGGTCGTCCACCCTAGGAGAGGGTAATGTTATGGTAGAGAGGTCTCCATCACCTTTTTCTTCTTTTCTCGCTCACTGGTACAACACTTAACCTACAATTACCACAGGCTTACCCTTAACCCCAAGGGTTAGCCATTCACTTATTGCTTACCTCAGTACCAGTGAGGTTTCTCTTTGTCTACTTCTATTTACCTATGTTTCCCTTTATGCCACTCACCTGCAAGTGGCATCTCCTTCCTTCCCTGGCATTCCGTGGATGCCTCGGACTTCCCCTTTTGGCCTGGCACATTGCAACCTCATAGCTGCTATGCATTTACCTTTACTGTACAAGCACTTCTCACTCAACCACCTGGATGCGGAAGTGAACCCTTTCCTCTTCTGACATATCCCTTCAGGACATGTCAGACCTTTCCCTCTTCCAGCACTTACAAGCCAGTGGTCCGTGCTAGAGTACAGCCACCTTTGTACACTATATAAACCCTGCTGGAACTGCTGGAACCCCCAGCTAGTTCTATGCAATCCACGTGTATCTACTGGCATCCAGAGAGCCCCTTAGTCTTCAACACCTCAAGACTTCGCTTCACTTGTCTGTGGTCTAAAGGTCACCCCAAGACCTGCTTGCATAGTTCTGGACTGAGGGCTACAGGCTTCCACACCTGTATTGTCCATTAACGTCCCAATGACAGCTATCTCTTTGGCTTGCCACTGAGATACCATGTGTGTCATAACACACAGTGCCTTGCTACTGGAGGTAAAGTACAAATTCCTTCCCTTGATATTCTCCCCCTCGATCTGAGTGGAGGAGCTTGACTTTAGCAGCTAACTGTCAAGTCCAATCCCTCCAGGTACAAGTCCGACAGAGTTCTGGGGTGTCAGTATGAAGTTGGGACAGAGGTTCAATGGAGGGTAAGGAGATCAGGGGGTACTCAACGGATAAGGACGTTGGCGCAGGACTTATGTGTTGCACCCTTGCTGAACCTTGTGTCCTCGTATTTGGGAAGTAGTACAGAGGAGAGTAAGGGAAGGTCAGAAAGGAACTTGGGCAAGGAGGAGTGACTTAGTTGATTTACAAACTGAGGTCTACAGACGGAGGACACAGTACTTATACTACAAACCAGGACTGAGATTGGAAGAGGTTATGTAGCAAATGACAGATGGTAACTATAAAGTGAAACAAATGATAAGGAGGTATGACAGGAGCATATTGAGGATGACAGGAGGCATGGGGTTAGGCATGAGAACATGAAACAGAACGTCAAGGGGAACGAAGGGTGATGTCATACGGAAGTCCGATAGGAAGGCACACAACTCCGGGTACTGGTTATGTGGACCCAAGTACAGAGATGCTGGTTGCATACCAGAAATGTAGGGAAACAACTGGAGATGGCTACTTGACTACCAGAGATCATGGATATGACACTAACTGGTGGTCCAGCCAGGCCTTGAATCCCCTATATGTGGTGAAGGTCTCACTCTTCTGGCACAATAGATGCATGTGAGTGAGCCTCGTCTTGTCATCCGTAAAAGTGACATAGTAGTGTTTCCCACTGATTGTTGCTACAGGTGATGGTCCCCAAATGTCGGAATAGACAAGGTTGCCAACTGACTCAGCCTGTGGACCCCCATGCACTTTTACTATAGGCTTGCACATTGCTTTTCTGTTATGATTCATTCTTTTTTGCCCTTTCCCGCTTCTCTCTGTATTACTAAGCCTCGTGTTGACTCATGCTAGAGGCTGTACTTTCTTCTTACTCATCTTTCATATCGCTGACCAACCCTCCTCCCATCGTCCTTACTCATCACTTGCTTGGTCAGCAATTCTCCCACTTTCCATCACATTCCACAATGTTCTATCTTTCATTTCAGAAATGTATATAAACCCATTGTTTACCTACATGTATTTTCCTAACTTTGACCTACTTGGTGATCGACCTTGTAGTCCCTTCAAACCTCCTTCAAACCCTCAGGACTTCTATAAGTCAATTGTACCACTTAGAAGTGCACGCTTTCGTCTTACTTTGAACTCCCATTTGAAGTAAGGATGAATCTTTGACCCTTTGACCCTTGAATGTTCTTTACCCTAAGAAGAACCCTTGACCCTACGTTTGACCAAGTCCTACGTTAGTACTTCAATACAAATGTAATATTTCCCATAGACACATGATTCACAGAATGTGTCTGGTTTGCTCAGGTCAAATTTGAGCCCACTAACCAGCCTGGTTTCAGCAAGGCGGCAAGCTATGGATGGTGCCACATGACCTAGTTGCCAGTGGAATTCCATCATGGTGATCTTTTCAGTCACAGCCATCACTTGCTCATTCTCATGAACAACTCTGTACAGGCCCTTGGCTGATCTCAGGATGTGATCTATTGTTTCTCCATCAGCATTGCAGATTGTGCAGTACCCATTCTCGAAAGTCGTCAATAGGCCCATCTGGTCCAACCATCCTATAGATATGAGTGTGTACCTGACTTCTGGTGAGTACAGGACCTCTGTCAGGTGCAGCACTGACACATCTACTCTGTTGGGTATTTCAATGATTAAGTCCCTGACCCCAGTCACTGTTTATTTGTGGCAGTGAAGGACTTGGGAGGGATATCGAGTAGGTTGATCATCTAATCCCAGTTAGGACTGATGTGGCAGGTCATTCCTGAATTGTATAATTCTAGATTGTCTGCCTTGGGGTGTGAGGTGCCAGTACACTCACTCAATGCTTTGTCATTGATGGTGCTCTCTTGAAGCTCTCCCTCATCCCATCTGCAACCCCATGGGCTGTTGTCACCCATGACTGAAAACCAGTCATTGTTACTATCATCAAGGGTGCTCTGCCCCTGGTAAGGTGCTTCCTCCTCATTGTTGTTCAATTCAATTGACAACAGATCTGGTATAGAGTCTTCATCATTGCTGACAACTCCAAAAACACCCTCAGAGTCAGTGTCATCTTTGATGGCATTTGCACTATCACAGTTGGGAGTCACTTTCTTTCTGTCCTGATCACAATTCGCCGCTAAGTGCTTGTCTAACCCACAGGTCCAACACAAGCATTTCAGCTGGTTGCCTCAAGGAGGGCATCTGCCCCTTCCCCGTCCCTTTCCTTGGGTTGGCATTGTCATGGCCATTGCCTCATTGCAATCTTTGGTGTCAGTCTTGCTGCCATTATGCTTAACCTTTTGCCTTTCAGCTTCCTCAGTGATCAGCATGATCAAGGTGTCAGGCTTGATCATCTTGGTTGAAGCAAATAGCTGGGCGGTAGCAAGCTGGCTTGATGCGAAATTGCGAGCAACATTGGGAGGGATTTGATGATAGTCAATCAGTAATCCTGCTCATTGATCTCAACACCGATGGACACTAACTCCTTGCGCTTTGTTCACAGTCCATCTAAGAACTGTCAAACATCGTTCCCCTTGACCATCTTGGAGTCAAGAAATTGGGTGCATAGGTCTGTTTGTGTGTACATTCCTTTCTCCATATATTCACATACGATCTCCATCCACATAGCTTTGACAGATGTCAGCTTCTGAACCTTCAGTGTGGTGGCATCAGGAAGTTGTTGGGTAAGCAGATGCTTTGAGATGCCTTTGTCCTTGTGCCACTTATTTGCCTCTTCCATTTGCTGTTGGTTCATAGGGGTAGTGCATGGCGGTTGGGGGGAAGTTCCGTCAAAATGGCCTCACAAGTCCTTTGCCTCAACAGTGACTTGGAAATGGAAAGCAAATATGGCCCAATTCATGCCCTTTACATCTAGTTTGGGCACATTGTTGGGGAGAGTATTGGTGGTGGTGAGTGGAACAGTAGTTGACATTGAGTGATCAGCGGAGGTAGGTTTTGGTTTTCTTTAAAGTGAAGCAGCTGTTATGATTCTTGTTTCGCCAACAACACCTCTTGCATTGCTGTCTACACTATATCTTCACTTTTGCACTAATATGCCTATTGCTACACTTTCACCTACCAACATAACCCACATCAATGCCCAGTAACGCCCTTATGACTTACAGCCAACAGGCTACGACTACGTTAACCCTACAAAACTACACTAATGAGCTATGCTCACAACAGGAATCAACACTTAGTTGATTCACTTCATTTGTTTGTTCATGTTTACCTTTTTATAATTAACGAATCTATAGATGCACCTCAAGAAGCCCTTGACACAGCTTCTACTTCTATTTCATCTCTGTGCTGTGCTTGGCTGTGCATCTCTTCTATCACGAGGCTATGCCTTCTTTTCATTTCCACTCTGACTCATGTTGAGTCATTGAGGCTATACTTAATCTCCATCTAGTGCTGTGCATGACTGTGCTTTGCTGTGCAATGCTGTGGACTGCACATTGCTGCACAACTGCGGATTCCTGTGTTCATGCTATGCATTACTATACTTAGTATTTAGAAAGTGGTCTGATTGTCTATTTACTATACCTAGTAGTTGATTGGTCAGATCTAGACACAGTAGGTACAAACATGTAAAAGGTATATAAGACAATTGAGCCCACCAGAGAACTTTAGTCAAGTTCTCTGTTGGTTTCCCTCATAAAACCAGTGTGTTCACTTGTCCACTTTGTTTAAGTTGTTTGGTGTAGCCTAGGGTTTATCCTGAGGTTGCAACAGCAGCAGGGCTCATAACCTGTGAAGATTAAAGCAATTTATACCAGGTGTGATGACTAGATATGAGATGACTCAGTCATTGTTGGAGGACAATGGACTGTGTATTTACCTAGATATGTGATGACTATGTACTCAATTAGCATGATATTGTAGTTGTGAATACTCTGAAGCTCATCTCAGTCATCGTTGGAGGACAACAGACTGAGGCATTACACTGGTAACAGCACAACTATATACTGGCTCATATATGTACTTCAGCAGCAAGGAAAGTAAATGGGGGTATGTCCCTACAATGAAGGGTTGTATCAGAGGAATGGAGACCGCAGGGCAGTGTGGTGTACTGCCCACTCATGTAGCTATCATATTGTATGTATGGGGAATGAACTAGAGAAGGACCTAGTGTTAGCAATGGTGGTGTCCAGTATCAGCAGTGGCAGTGTGCGTGCTTGCCAGTATCCAACAATGCAGTCATCCATGCTTGAGGTCTGCCTCACACTTGCCCACCAGTCACCAAATGCACCCACTATTATGATTTACTCTTTTCTCTTCCTCATACCACTCTTTTCCTAATGACCCTTCCTTGCAAACACAACCAACTGACTGCTTGCACCTCTCACACGATTATCCAAAACCTTACATTCAAACCACACACATGACTTTCTTTCTTTTGATTACACTGCTGACTAATGTCCCTTCCACTGGATTCCATGATGTTCCATTCACTTAGTCAGCAACCCCCTTATCTCTCATCTTGTTATCTTGTTATCTTGCTGAACTTCTTATCTCTTTATTTACTTAGCAAACTTCTTTTATTCTAATCACTTCCACTAGGTTCTATCACTTAGTCATGGTCAAACTGGTTACATACAGTGGCTCAAATAAGTGTTCCAATGTCAGGTCATTTTGGAAAGACTTGACATTTGCAATAGAACCAAAATGTATTAGCTCTAGCCCTTGCAGGGTCATCAATGGCCCTAACCCCTGCCCTGAATATGAGCACTTAGCCATGTGATT
>JBBPSY010000135.1:0-21770 GCA_038093855.1 Rugiboletus extremiorientalis
ACGGACGTCTCATTGCCACTGTCACATGGAATGGCTCCGTCCGGATTTACGACAGTCAGAGCGGTCGCCTCCTGGTCGACGTCCCGCTCATAGTCAATTCATGGTTCAACCAATCCATCGCTTGGACCAGCGATAGCGAGCGGCTCTTTGTCTTATCTGATAGCGGCAACATCAACTGTCTCGACGTGTCCGCTGGGACGACGCTCTCTCAATGGTCTATCCACAGCTCCGATCGACCTGGATGCATCGCCCTGGCAAGCAACGGCACATTCATCACAGCTTCCGCTGGCTCATCTGTCTCGTTCTGGGATACCGCGTCCCAAAAGCAAATCGGGCCGACCATCCAGCATCCGGCTGGTGTCCAGTCAGTAGCCGTTTCGGAGAACTACAACCTGGCAGTGTGCGGAGGGAAGACAGTGACTCTCTGGGGTCTCCGCGACATACTTTCCTCGCAATACACCGAGAATGTAAGTACGCTTGCATGAAATTTCTACTGCCGAAGATGACTGACTTCAAAACGCATTATTGAAAGAGGTGGGAACAACTCGGAGACGACGCCATGGAATCTGAATTATACCAGGATGCCATTGTCTGTTACACTAGAGCACTACACTTCGAGCCTCTATCGATGGATCTTTTGATCAAGCGAAGTAAAGCCCGAGCTGCGATCGGATCATGGGAAGATTCATTGGAAGACGCTCACGCGGTATGTGTGTCCTAGTTTACGCCAGAACAACTAGTAAATGAGATCCCAGGCAATCATGCTCGATCCATCATCCCATCGTGGCTACGAAAGAATGCATGCAGCACTCCTTGGCGCACGACGTTTCGATGAAGCCATCGACGCATATAACAATATGCTCTTGAAGCTCGAACAATCTCCGGATCCTGTTATTCGGGGTAAGGATTTTCTGACTCTCGTGAAGGCAGCGTCTGAGTGTTTCTTACAGAGCTGCACGAGCACCTTGTGAGCCCATCACAGACGGTCGTAGCTATTCGCAACTTCGTCTGGGAGAATCAACGGGACGCTCCGCTTGTCCTCATTGACACGAGAACTGGTCGTCTTTGCGATCGGCATGCGCGCATGAGTGCGTTCGAAGGTGATCCAACATCCAGGGAGCTCGTTGCATCCATGACGACGGTGCTCGACGACTCTCTCATCGCCCAGACTGTTCAACAATACTTCCGATACGCCACCTTCTCTCATACCTGGGAAAGAGATGAGCCTCTTTTCGACAATGTCCTTCATACATCGGTATACGAATTAGCACAATCACCGACAGTCCGCAAGTTGTTCATGTTCTGTGCGACAACGCGGGAAGCCGGGCTGCGCTGGGCCTGGATTGATACATGTTGTATCGACAAAAAAGATAGCGCGATACTTCAGGAATCCCTGACCTCCATGTTTCAATGGTACCACCGATCTTCCCTGACGATCGTTCACCTAATGGATGTATTATCCGACTCGGATCTGGTTGCACTGGGGAATTGTGTTTGGAACAAGCGCGCATGGACGTTGCAAGATTTCGTTGCTTCCCGCGTCATCCGTTTCTACACCGCAGATTGGAAGCGTTATCGTTCTGAGGAGAGTGCGGACAACGACAAGGATTCGCCTGCAATCATGGGCGAGATGGCAGCTGCAAGTGGGGTCGATGTGTCGGTTTTATTCTCCCTCAGACCCGGATTAGAAAATGTACGAGGGAAGCTTTGTCTCGCCGCGCCGCGCCGTGCTTCGAGGGGAGAGGATATAGCCTACTCGCTCTTTGGTATATTCAATGTCACACTCCCAGTCAGGTATGGCGAGGGTCAACAATACGCGCTGGGCCGCCTCTTGCAAGAGTTGTTGATCCAGTCAGGCGATATGACCATTCTAGCATGGTCAGGGAGGTCGTCCGAGTACAACAGTTGCCTTCCTGCGGATCTCAGTGCATATCGCGAGCCGGCATCATCCTATATTCCGTCGCCAATTGAAGACGGCGAGATCGACGCTTTGGTCGAGGGGCTACGGACATCTTCACACCTCGACTCTGCTATGATTCTATACGATCGACTTGCCAGTCTCCCGCCCCCGCGTCCTTTCAGCCGTCGTCTGAGCTTACCCTGCATTGCGTTCCCGCTGAGAGGTCTGCCGGTCTCAGAGGACGGGACTCCAGGCATCTATCGCATCGAGGCAGCCGCGCTCAGGGACACTGAGATCAAGACAGGGGAAAATCTGACTAGGCTGAAGAGTCTGGTGCTTGTGCATCCATGGTTCGAGTCCCTCTTTGATCCTTCTGGGGATCCGATTGAAGACAGGGACGCTGAACCGCTCATCCCCTCTCCATCACACACTACACCCGCTCCATACGACGAGGCTACTATGGCATTACGTCTTTTCGCGCGTCTCAGACAGCCTTTCGGCGCACTATTGTTCTCTCGTCAATCCCGCAATGAATACAAACGTGTCGCATCTGACGACCTCATTCGCGTGCAACTGCAAGAAAACGTTTCACCACTGGATCTCGCACAGATGATACGAACGATAGATATCTTATAGTTGCTGCGCCGTCCTGGGGAGGTCGGCTGTCTTTGTTCCCGGCGTGCTTGCTCCTACTATTTGAGACTCGGCCATCGTATGTTGTTGTTAAGAACCGCAGTCCTGTTGCCTTCGAGCACGGGGGGTACAAAATGCAAATATGACCACACACTGTCTCGCTTTCGTGCTGTACACAGGCTTCTACACAGGCGAACGATCGTTGTACTAACTACAATACTACTCACGACGCAGTAGTTGACACTTTCCATTTAGTTGTGCTAGTGACCGTCGAACTCGGTTGTCTCGCTTGAAGTACTCTCTTCCAGACCTCTCGTATCTCAACTGTTTAGACTGTAGGTGATGATTGATATATTGATCGCCCGCTCTCTGCCCGTTCGCTGTCTCACAACTTCATCCGATCTGGATAGTGATCGATTGTCCCCACCCTGATCGCACCATATCTTGTATACTGTCTCTTCCTTCAATCCCGTGTCATATCCAGGATGTGCGTGATTGTCGACTACCTTTTCGCTTCCACAAACTTATGTTTCTTTCCTCCTATGTTCCGTTCAGGGCGTGAGTGATCACCGGTTCCCTGCTTATGCTGCCATCTCACACACTATCAATCTCAAATAAAATCCAGGGAGTGAGTGATCGTCGGTGATCTTTTTGTTCCGCTGTCTCACAGGTTGCATCACCCTTCTCACCTCCTATCTAGGAAGTGAGGAAGTGTCGGCTCCCTATTCGCGCTGTTGTCTCACTCACCACCATTCCTTTCTTGTGTCCGACCCAGGAGGTGAGTTGTCGTGCATTCCCTGCTCGCACCATTGTCTTATAGATCTGGCCTAATCCAATCTAGCGAGTGAGTGACCATCGGCTTCTTCTCTCACAAATACTCAAATTGGTCACATGAAACGAGAAGTCGAGCTGTATTCAATTACAACATCACTAAATACGTGGAAGGAGCAAGAGATTTCACGACCGCAGGTGGGGGTTTCACTAATGTGTGTCAAGGCACATTCCGTGTCCGTGGACAGTCGATTAAAGTACATCATCTCTTTGTGATCATCAAAGTTGGCTGACACCACCAAGGTTGCTATCAAAACTATCAGAACATATCGTGGCAAAGACGAAGGGTCCGAACTAGAATCGCATGTGTGTATAATACATTCTGGTGACTTGGTAGTTTTGTTCACTGACAAGATGACTGGTCAGCCAATCCGTCGGCATATTGCCCTATGGGTCAGCCCAGATCATCCCAACGTTCTTCCATTTTTTGGCGTGACCACAAATTTTGGGAGTTTTCCTGCCATGGTTCGTCCATGGGTCGAGAATGGCACTCTCACACCTTATCTCGAAAAAAATGATGCGAATATTATTACTCGAGAGAGGTTAGTCCTGGTTGGTGATCCCTTACATGCTGTCGTCACTTGCTAGTCTAATGTCGAGCTTCATTGTTGTAGCTCAGTGATGTTGCTGCTGGCTTACTGCATTGTACGTGATTATGCATGGCACAGGGCTATCTCTGGCTAACGGAATGACGGCTAACAGTGCATTCAAAATCGGTCGTCCACGGCAACCTTTCAGGCGCAAGTGATTTTTGTCTTTCCAACTTCCATTGCACTGACTCACCAGTCAGTCGAACGTACTTGTTTATGCGAATGGAAGAGCATGCATTACCGATTTTGGCTTGTGGACACTTCTAAGCGACCCAGAACTGGATCTCACGTCTGAAGATGAAGGAACATTCCGCTGGATGGCTCCCGAGTTACTCGGCCTGGTCGGTGTTCCAACGCAGCAGAGTGACGTATTTTCATTTGGAAGTATCATGTTGCAGGTTTGTTCTTGCTCTATCTGTGTCCATCGCGGTCTTAGTGATTCTGGTGCAGATCTTGTCAGGGAAAGTTCCTTACTACTATCATGAACGCGAGACGCAAATCGTCTATGCAATTTCAAGTGGAGTTATGCCCGGGCGCCCCACTGGAGATATCCTTACTGACGATCGATGGGAGTTCATTTGTCAATGCTGGTCTTGGATTTCTGGGTTACGCCCCTCTGGCGCACAGATTGTAGAATTTACAAAGAAGGAACTTGAAAGCGAACTACTTCAACATGGGATGGTACTATGAAAGATTGGCTTTATGGACTCGTGGGCATCATTGCTTCCCTGGAAACACTAGATGCTCGAAGCCTGGGTTGTAGTGTATCCTGTCAAGCCTTGTATCTGCATTGAAATGGTGCCTATAAAGTGATATCTCCGGCATGGATGTAGCGTGAAAGGCTACGTAGGGACAAAGGTCGATGGGGATGTCCTTCTGGACGAAGCTCCAATGCATCGCACTCAAAATTGAGTACTTTCTCGAGGTCAGTCTGTGTTCCAGACTTGGCAAAAAGGGAATAATGCAAGACTGCAAGGTTGCCCAGTGTATCGGCTCGATCTGGATGTCCCGTTGGGTGCAGTTTCAGTGCGCCACATTGGAGGGCAAGTGCCTCCTCAAGGTCAGGCGGCGTTTCGAGTCGAATGAAGCCGGCATGGAGGCATTTCGCGATGTTACACATCGAAACGGCTCGGTAGGGATGTCCTTCGGGTCGAAGATCCAATGCGCTGTGTCCAAAGGCAACCGCCTCGTTAATGTCAGACGACTGTCCGAATTGAGTAAAACGACTATAGAGGTATTTCGTGATGTTGTCCAGTGAAAACACGCGGTCGCGATGCCCTTCGGGGCGAAGGTCCAACGCATTGCGTTCAAGGGTGAGTGCCTCGTCGAGATCAGAATGGATTTCCAGCTGGGTGAAGCGGACATGGAGGAAAGTTGCGAGGCTGCTTAGCGAAAGAGCTCGCTCAGGATGCCCCCCTGGCCAAAGTGCCAGTGCATCTCGTGCAAAGGCAATTGCCTTGTCGATGTCAGATAACCTTACAGATTGGTTGAAACGGGCATGATGGCAATTGGCGATGATGTGTAATGATTGGGCACGATCAGGATGCCCCTTGGGGCGAAGTTGCAGTGCTTTATGTCCGAGTTCGAACGCCTCGTTGAGGTCCGGAGGATGTCCAGTCTGGGTGAAGCGGGCATGAAGGAACGTTGCGAGGCTGTCCAGAGTCAGGGCTCGCTGAGGACGCCCTTCGGGCAGGAGTGGCAATGCATCGCGCCCGAAGACAAGCGCCTCGTCGAGGTCTGATGGTGACCCACGCTGGAGGAACCGGCTATGGAAACAGTTCGCGAGGTTGCACAGTGAGAGGGCCCGATCAGGATGCCCTCCGGGACGGAGTCCCAATACATAGAGTTCGAGGGCAAGTGCCTGGTCAAGGTCCGACAACATTCCGAGCTGTGTGAAACGGGTATGGAGGTGATGCGCGATTTTGCCCAGCGAAACAACTCGGCGGAGATGTCCTTTGGGAAGGATGGCCAGCGCGTTGCATTCGAAGACAAGTGCCTTATCGATGTCGGATAGCTTTTCAAGCTGGGTAAAACGGGCACGAAGGGAACGTATAATGTCATCCAATGGAACAACTTGATCGGCACGTGGCTCAGAGTAAAGCCTGGACTGGACGTCAAGCGCTTCGACAAGGTCTGATATCTGTTCGCTCTGGTAAAACTGGTCGTATAGCGAGAGAACACGACGGCGTAGTGAACGCGCTTGACTGAGATCCTCTTGCGTGTCAAGTTGTAATCCCTCGCGATGAGTGATTTGATCGTCGACTCGGGGGTTTGTAGTCGTAGACATGGTAAAGTAAGCGACAAGGGTCAGTCAGATTCTGCCTAAATGACAGGTCACCCCACTGTCTAGCTGGTAGCCTTCTGAATCGCGGACATACCTCTCTTCGTAAGGACTTCTATCTTGCGCTTCGGACAGTAACCCTTTAACAAGGGGAGAATGTAACATACCGTTAAGGCAGCCTTGCGTGTGAAAACCACCTCGAGGCATGATGTGACCTGTGAACTGATGGCCAAGTAGCTCTAGGCTTGCAAGTCGGACCTGTGTGACGTGTCTTCCCGCCACGAAATGTCCGAAGGGTTTGGAGAAGAGATAGGGCAGCCGGGGTTGCCAGCGAGTCCATGTCGATCCGAAACGTTCTGAGAGCCAGGCTTATTCTCTCCTCCAATGGTAACTTCTTTCCTTTTTGGTCATCTTCGTTTAAGCACGTCACGGTGTTGCCATCCAGCTGGAGGAACACCGGGGATTGCTTCGACATGTCCTTCTAGTAGTATCTTTTTCAACCAACTATATACATAGTACCTCCAGCCCGAGATACGCCTACAAATTGTACATGACTCCGCCCGAGTCTCCACCTGGAAATGTGTCTGTCGTTGAAGGAGCGCCAAACGGCAACAAAGCATCCTACACGAACTCACGTCCTAATTTTCCAACTACAAATGCACTCAAGCCAAGGTGGACTCCAGGAGCCGTGAAAACGCATCCATGTGCGCTTCGCAGACGGCCGAGAACCAAAATGCATGTTTGGCATCATGGTGCGCGACAACGTTGTGCGCGATTTCGTGGGCGATGGCGAGGAACCTGATTCAAAGGAACCTGTTAGCCACCATCACGAGATACAGACGAGCGAAACGGTAGAGACCACGATGACAGGGCTCGTCGTCGGTTTCCGCTCTTGACCTCCCGGAGGTCTTTTGTTTAGGGGAAGGAAAGTCAGCTTGGCCCCTGTTAAAGTCGGGTCATACTCACGCCATTCTTCAAAGTATCGAAGGTTGAGGTATAGTGCACCTTTGGAATTGAACGCAATGCACTCAGAAGTAATGTCGTAGAATATATGTAATGCTTCCAAAGGGAGATTGTAGATATTGGCGATTGGGATGATAATATCCACGAAATAAGAGAGGGGTTCTTGCTTTTCCTTCATAATATCAGGGTCACCTACTCGAGAGGGTAGTTCGCTTTTAGTTACACCAATATTGTTGATAGATTACCTTGACGGGCATGGACCTTGACGTTTTTCACATCTCCTAGGTATCTTATAGTTGGAAAGAAAGACGAGGAGCAAGACACTCACCAAGGGGACTTGAATTCTTGATTGGATTGGAAGCGTTGCAGGGGCTGTTATTCAAGTATTTGTTCGTATCCGCATCGTCGTAATGATGAGATAACATCTGTCCTCCGGAATTACATACTTCGATGGACCTCTTTACCGTGGAGTCTGTACACCCGGTCAGAAAAGATTGGATCCGGTCTCTCGTCCCTCACATATGTGTTCCTGAGGCATCACCTGCCGTGGATCGTTCGGAACATTTCTGTAACTTATGAAACGAAGCAAACTACGACCATTATTCCTCCCCCTAGTGCCAGCGCAAGACGATTCGGAGGCTAGGGGAAATGGACCGGGTGCAACCTCGCTTCCTCCAGGTAAGCCGGAGTGATTTGTAGGAGTTTGACCACATGGAACCGAAGGATCGGCAGTTGTTTCTGCCCCGGGATGCTGTATCGAGGAATCAGCCAAGGGGAGGCTGGGCCTCTGGGGTGCGATTGAGCCGCATGGGTTCACTGTGTTGGCCAATCCCGAGACATTGGGATGTTTCTGGTTCTGAAAGACCACGTCAACTGTATTTTGCAGTATAATTGTCAGCCTTCCATTACTTGATTGAAGGGAATTGAACTGACCCTCATAGCCTCTACCCTTCAGAACCTCGGTGCCCTCAGAAAGGAAAGCAGAAAGGAGTAGGGCGTCGCTGGGGTTTACCTTATGAAACAGCACCCGACACAGGGCGACGGCAACTCTTCCCACCCTCCTGAGCACGAGAAATTGACAGGAAATGAGGGCGGAGACACTCACTCGTACATGTCTTGTTTTGCGCTGCGAGAAAGCCATAGTTGCATCGTTCCTGACTCGAATTTTGCAGTCGCCCAGATATACCGTTCCTTTGTCACCTTGTTCCCTATGGTCAGGGTTTGAGAAACAAATAGTTCTCTCCAGATTTTGACGGTGATAGCATTGTCGTCCAAAAGATCAGATACAGGAACTTTGGGCTGAAGCTGTGGACAGTGGTGAAGGAACAGGCGCAGCCTCTGTGGGACCAAGGCTCGGAATCTGGAACTCATCGTCGTATCTTCTATTTCACCGGATGGCTTGCACTGGTCCCGAACGACCGTGGTCAAATACCGGCACCCGAGTAACACATAAAAGTCTAGCGCATCCGATCAGTAAGGAATTGTAGTAAACTATGGCTCGTCCTTACCTTCGAGTTCAGGAGCTATGTCTCGTGGTGCAGTAATGATTGAATCACAAAAGAGTTGGTATGTCTGTATGTCATCAACGATGATAATTTCCCTAGGTTCGTATAGCGAGTAGGTGTACTCCGATCCTTCGGCGCTCATGTTCTTCTCGTGTCGTGCACCAAGTAGAACAGGTTTGGAACTCATTTTGCCTATCGTTTCATTCGAAATACGGGCTTGGCGGGCTGCAAGATCTCGCAACTCTTGCAGGAATCTGTGTCGTTCACTATCAGTGGTGGTGGCAGTCTAGACGATATCAGTATGCTTACCCTTTGCGTCCTGCGAGTCTATAAAATTCCCTGTGATTGCCAGCCAGGTTCGCAGCAACATCTTCTTCAGAAGGTTCACTCTTGGCGTCACAAGCGCGCAAAAATGGAGCTGCACCAACGCCAAAGTTTACAAAGTGAAACAACTTCGAATACAAGTCATGTTTTGTGCTCCTTTCCAGGTAGCATTGTCGAGGAGTCAGCCACTGGAGGTCTCCACGAATGATTTTTGGGACTATTGGCAACCGAGAGAGACTGTCAAGCTCGTTCTTTGTAAAGGCTGGAACGACATCAGGACATCTCTACAGGACAGATAGGAATAATATTACCCACTTGAAACATGGCTGGATAATATTTCGAACCACTGACAAGCGATCCCTTCATCAGGTGGTGGGTTTGTCTTCAACACGTCAAGAATTGATGAAGAAGGTGGATGTCGTTGCACCCCCAGCTCTTCGAACACATTTTCTGGATGATGTCTATGCTGTATGACAGAAAACCCAAACACTTTCCATTTGTCATCTAGGAATACCTGAAGCGAAACGTTGGTGAGGACGAAACGTGAGAAAAAGGAACATTACATCTCCTAGCATTTTCAGACAAAAAACGCCTCGATTTACTGCTGGTATAAATGCAGTATGTCGGAAGTTGTCAGGACTGTAACTGGAATACGCCGAGTGAAGGTTGGTACACAGGTAGTCAAAAGCACTCGTGCTGATTGTGGTGTCCTGTGAACACAGGTCCACGATCACCTCTAAAGGTGGGAAGCGATGCAAACCAAGGCGATTCAAGAGTTGGGCTTCAAAGTAAAATGTCAGTGAGGTCCAAGTGGGAAATTAAGAATCCACCTTCAGGGGCTGTATCCTGCCATTCTGAATCTTCACTCCACTCGATCTGTGGTAGATCAAGTTGTCGGAAGGAATCTTTCGGAGGATAGAGCTCTTCGGCACGGAAACGGGTCCTGCTAGTGCCTTCTTGGGAACCCTTTTTAACAAAAGCTTTGAGCGATTTCAGCTTGTCGATGTCCTCCGGACTAAGTTTGCCGGCCACATGGACGGGATACTTGATGAGATTCAACGTTTTCCACTCTCCTGTTTCAATCATCCTAGTGTACGTTCATTAGTTGGTCGGATCGAGAAATCACATATAAGCCTACTGCGTCAAAAGGAGTTGAGGGGGAATATATTGTTGGACTCCTAGATGGTTAAGGAGACGCTGCATCTCTGGAGTGATTCCACGGCCTGAGGGAAACCGGACCACAGGGAGACGTAGACCACCAAACGCGGCGTTGTCCGAGCTGGGAAGAAAAGAGTTCTTTGGACTATACAATGAACCGTGTATCGTTGGGATACATTTCTCGTCCACGAATATCGACTCCGCCACGCGATGTAGCTCGTCTGAGGATGACCAGGCGGAGGAGACGGAGTGCAGGACACGCTCAGCCCAGTCGATCGATTGGCTAAAGTCATATTTTGGATCTGCCGATCTGACGTCTGGTTGTGAGATGTATCGTAACCATTCAAGAGTCGTGAACTCTCGCCACCCGAAACTCGCGAGCTGTGCGCGGTTGAGGTCTTTGGTGATTTCAGGAAGTAGGACATTGGGGGGCAATGGACCATCTGATGGAATATGGGATCCAGGATTGATAAAAGATTGTATGGAGGATAGTTTGATGCTTGTCCCACCGGCGCCCCAGAAACTTGTCACTTCTAACAGCTCGGTCAAGTAGGCGGTTGAGTCCCGGCGTACCTGCCATTGGAGACAGGCAATAAGCTCCTTATGATCTAGAGTATGTTTGGGCAGATCTTTCAACACATCCGGGATCGTTATGGGGCATATTTGGTCCCTGACAGGTGGCACGTTAGTTGTGCGCTGCGCTACTTTAGTGATCTCTGGTGAAAGCATGGGCACATGCTTAAGGAACTTGTTGCAGAGCTCGTCGAATGATTTGATATCCGACGCATCGCGGACGCCAACAGAAGAGAGCAGCCTTAGAGGTGAAGTAGAACACGCATAGAACGATTCCCGTAGCAGCTCTGCGACCCTTGGTGAGGGCATTGAATCGTAAAAGGTGAAGAATTTGAGCACATGAACGAAGTGATCCTGAAAATCTGGCGACGGGGAGTCAGGGACATTGCCATGTTCAGTTGCTTTCTCCCAGGAAGCTTGAACGGCAGATCGCTCTAACTCGTAAACGGCGCGAGCCAGAAAGCCTCCGACATACAACAATTCACGATTCCAGACTAAGCGAGTTGCCAAAGGCTTAGTGCCCTCCGTCTCTGGAATGAGTGAGGACACGTACTAGCAACGCCCCCGTTACTTTTTAATATAAGTCATTGCATACTACAATCAATGTAGGAGAAGCTTACACCAGATCTATCGATTCCCGCTCAACAGTAGGAAAAAAATGTGATGTCATGTGGCCACCGATACCTGTGGTTTGACTAGTGGAATGACCCTAAAAAGAGACATCAGAAAATCCAGGAAGACAAGGAAGAATAATACACAAACGATGAAAATCCTCGAATGCAATGCCCTACTTTGGAATCAGTCATACTGTCCGTTGTTCATACCCAAATCACGAACCCATTCAAATCGGCGCGAAGACCTTGGAATATGGATGTAAGTGGACGGTTCTCTTGCTCCACCAAGCTTCGATCGTACTCGTCTTTTCCAGTCTAAGCGTAGTTGATACGTAAATGCTCAACATCGAATAATCAAACAAGAACCCACGTATACCAGGCTATACAGGAGTCGAGATGGTGGTGCCTTAGCAGTACTGCGGATCAGTTCTGTTGAGAGCCTTTTGTTTACATTGATATTGACATCGACATCGACACTGAATACAGTTAGCTCCAGTGCTACCGTATGCAGACGTGCAGAATCTCCAGTTTGCGACGGAAGGGAGGCAGTGTCTGCTGATAACAGCTCCTGAAGCTCAGTTGAGATCTCCGCTTGGATTGCAAATTCTGATTCGATGTCACAGTCAGGATATGTGTTTTTGGACCTGAATGAGACTTACGACAACGTCGGAGTCGGTTTACAGCCATTATCTTCTCTGGACTAGTGCATTCAAGGGGAATAGGAAGGTCGATAACTTCAACGAACCCTGGGGACTTTTCAATGTGTCCAATGCGATACTGGTCGACAAAGACTGTCACATCCTTCAGATGTGCCATGAAAGTGATTGATGTCGCAATAAATCGCAACAAATCAATTGCCTCCGGCATTGGACCGGGCACCCGTAGCGGAATCTGGATCATTGTCGATGGAGATAGAGTTCCTTTAGAGGGAAGATCTCCTTCGCGGGTGTACAGCTAATGTTGGAATAAGGATGTGGTCTCCTGAAATGAGGGGTCTCCGCACCTGATCATCTTTCCAGTAGAACTCCATCCTATGCCCTTCAACTAACGTTATTGCCGACTCGTACCCAATTGCAAGCATGACGTACCCCCGGATGATACAGCTGGGCCATCGGATACAGAGAATAAGTTGTAAAAGCCTGCGGGTATATTTTTTATTCAACTGTTATGTTCAGAACATGTGTATGACTCACCAACACCAAATGCACCGACCTTCCCTTGGTTGGGATTACCTCTGGCTAGATGGGACAAGTCGTATAAAGCCAGTGCGCCGAGAGCTAAGCAACACACCAATCTTTGCAAGCCGGATCCAATCATCCGACGTGAAAATTTTACCGTTGTTCTCGAAAGTCCATCGATCAATCTCCAGGAGAGGAAAGGTAGGTCAGTAGTGCCTGAGGATGGCACACAAGAATATGCTCTCTCACTTCAGCAGATTTTATATCTAGTGGCATTGGCGGACCGTTATCTCCCTTCTTTGACATAGTGGTCTCAAAGTGAATTTCAACAATGGAAGACTCAGCATCATCGGAGTTCTGAAGAAGTTCCCGAAACACTGGCATAATGAAAATATTGAAAATAGTGTAACAATCAGGATGGGTCCGATGAATTGAATGTTCAAGCTCTTACAGGTAAACTCGCCCGGGTAGCGTGCGAGCACTTTGTGGATCAATGCATGCTGGTCAACCTCGACTGGTTTCCCCTCCTCGAGCTGCCACTAGGTATCGCGGACCTGAAATAGAAGCAGCCTCATAAGGGAACGATTCACCAGACGTACCGGTTCTTTGCAGAGCGAGTCAGACATTCTACCTCAATGGGTTTGTAGTTTTTGGGGCTGGCCACAGGATCCTTCAATGCTCTGAAGACAACACAATAGCAAGTAGGGTTTGAATTCCGGGGTAGTTGAAGTACTATGAGAGTCAAATGGCCCGAGTGATAGTAGTGAATTTCAGAATCGCGATAGGACTTGAATTTGACTGGAAGCAAGTGCTTAAGCGCTTAATTATGCCCTTTGCCTCCAAGCAAAATCTATTTCTCTTTTTGGGCGAGTACAACTTTACGAGCAGCTGACTAATGGCTGGCCACACCAGCATCTTACATAGTCGAACCAGGTGGCAAGCAAAATGGCGAACGAAGTGGAAGGGTCGTGCACGGAAACACGAATGCGGGCATCGATGTAAGAGTCTGCAAAGTGCGTGGAGCAGGAAAGGTTGAAGGGGAGGAAGGACGCGCGAGGGCACACAAGCAGTGAGCGACGAGAGCTAAAGAAATATATCAGTATACTTCAACAGGCGGAGTCATAGACCTACTGGAAACATTCTAACATCCATATCCACGGACTCGGATCCTCGAAGATGACCAGCAGGACGGTCCCGCGATAAGGTGAATAGCGCATCGACATGAAACAGTGGAACATGTCGAGTGAGCGTGCAGACCTGAAACATGCGATATATATTCTGGGAGGCGACGGCAACGTATTTAATGGCCATCATGGCAGGTTGAAGCCCTCAGAGTTACTAGGAACAGGAACGGTGACAAAGCGACCCTATGGGATCAAGAAACCAGTTCGGATGAACTTAGAGGATGCGGATGACATTGAGGACGGTTGGGACTGCTAGTGCGATAGAGACGATGGCGAGAGGGGCAGTAGAACGAACGAAAAGGATGGGGTGCACACTAGCGGTAGCTTAGTAGCTAGAGAGGATGGGCACAAATCAGCAAGAATAGTACATGGGACACAACACGAAGAGCGTGCCTGAAGCCTGAGTCGTTGAATGGTAGCATGAAGCGTATGATAGATGCTGCCAGTGTACCTGACTCACCACGGACAGACGTATTGCTGCGGCAGAGGCCGACGAGTCGGAGAAGACAAGATCTGACACAAACAACATTTTGTAAAGGTACAGTACCACAATCAAAAGCCGACAAGGATTACAGATACAAAGACTCTAGAAGCTCTATCTTCGGGGAATCATCGCCGTGATACTTGTTCCACCCCACTTCAGACCTAGAGATTTCCACTTTAGACCAATCATCCAACTTCATCTTGAGAAATCGGTCTTTGAGCTCAAGAGGGATCGCCCCGCCTGTCTCCCATCTCTCCCATTTACCGTATCTCCAATCATCCCGGTGCCTATCCTTTACTTCTCCTGGAGAACTGTATTGGTGTGGCCCGTGATATCTGCGCAGCAAGATGGCATATACATGCTTTGGGGTAATCCAAGGCCCAAAATCAGGGTCAAGATAACCGAGTGCGTATTGGTGCTCGCCCCCAGTCCGGATGACCTCACGTGGAACGCCAACCACACTAACCGTCTTGTTTGATAATACTGGGCAGGTAATGTCAACACCTGGAGTTAAAGCGGTGGGCCCAGTGGTAGTATGAGTCACTTTTACGGGGACGACTAACACCTTCATTGGCAGGCCAGTGTTTGTGAGGGCGATAGGACCCCTCTCGCGATGCCACAATGGAAGAGGAGGCCTTTCAAAACATTTGTCGGATGAACCTCGTGGGTCGCACTGAGAATCCCAAGACAAATAACATGTGGGGGAAGAAGGAACCATTCTTGAAGGGTGGATGTGTGATGCGATGGGCTTGCCTCCCCACAGGAACCAGCTAGGTGACCAATCTACCTCGAGTACTGCCTGGAAAAGTCGGAAGAAAGCACGTTCCATGCCTTCTCCATAGGCGACAGAGATGCTGACACCTAAGACTCCCATCATCGAGTAAGACATGTCCTCCAGCCTCGTGGTGACCCTTCGTGCAATCCACTTCATGCGCTCTGGGAGGGGCGGGCTGTGGATTCCAGGTTGGAAGTCACGGATGTGCTGAATAGGGACACCAGTTGCTTTTAAAATCCCATCGCCGACTAGTTGCAAGTGAAGGCAACACCTCTCATCGAAACTGTCGTCCTGATCCGTCTTGCCCTTGGGGTCCAGCTTCTCATTGCAAAAATTGGTGAGAGGCTGCCAGTTCTTGTTGTAGAACTTTATTCGCAGTGGCGCCAGGATCTCCTGAAGGGTCCACCCTCGTGTAAACCACCGGTCAAAAGGGAAGTCCTCGAGAACTTCGGTTTCCGCAAGATAGATGATGCAAATGAATGATTCACGATACCATGTGAACATGGAACGGATAGACTCATCAAGCTCTGAGCTGCTGCGCTTGTCGATGCAGACCGTGTCTGCCCAAGCGAATTCGATCTCAAACTGGTCGTGAGCAATCCTACAAAACTCCGCCAACTTTTTGTATTTCTTCGAGGTAGCATCATACTCCCTGAGGAAGTCCTCGTGGTTGGGCTCATCTTGTCCCCAAGTATGTGACAGAACAGCAAATTTTGTCACGTATTCCACAAAAGCAGAGATGACCGCGTTGTCGGACATGGGCTTTTGGCGAAGCATAGTTATAATCTTCTCCTTGGTGGAGTATTTGAGTTTGTTCTGGATGATATAGTTGGCAACGGCATTTCTTTCCATGAGCTTATTGTCCGGAATGCATATGACTCGCAAGGGAAAGATGCTGAAGATACGAGCACGGATTTCCTTTTCCAAAGTTTCGGCAAGTGTATTCTTGCTGGGAAAATGTTTTCATCAGAGTCGCTTGGGTAGTGAATCTACTGTCGCTCGTTGCTCACCTGAGCGCTGACGCTCCAGAAACGTCCGGCTGCGTTCGTGGGGAGCCAGGCCCGGCATCTCTGGGCCGTCTAATGATGTTATCCATTGTCAGCCCGAATCATCGATCAGGATATATGCATACGATAACCATGATTCACGGATCTTATCGCACTCCAACTTGTTGAACTCCTGGAGGACAGTGATCTGTGCATTCCTGCAGGTCTCGACCCTAAACGCGAATTACGGGCTCTGGCAGAAGCGATTCCACTTACTTGATCAACAAATCCGGGAGTAGTCCTCCCTGATGGTCAGGCCTGAAACATCGAGCATAAACATTCATCGCAGTTACAAACATTGGTGAACCGCACATTTAGGGCCCCACAATGGACGGTATTGTTTGCAGTACCTATTGAGCCTGCCCGGCCGCGAGAAGACCTGCAACTCTCTGGGTGCTTGACTCTTTATGTCGCTGAGAGGCCGGGTATCCTATAGTGATCCCCACGGATACTTGTTGGACGATAACAAGACAGTCAGAGCTGGATCTCAGAACGGACTCGACAAGATATGGACGAGCGAAAAGACGAACTGATCGCCTCAGGGCAAGCACTTCCTTTATAGTCGTTTCTTTGCACGATATCAATCAACAAGGATCCTGCACCGTGTGGGGCAAATTTATCACGGGTGGGCGGGAGCCTCGTTTAACCTCTCAACTGATTAAGAACTTCGCGGTAGAGTTACCTGTCGACGTTTACCAGATCACTGGCTCGCTTGGTTATAATCACACTCCCAACTGATAACAACAGGGCATCCAAAGATTAAATTATTCGTAGTGTATCATAGAACACGATCATGAATACACGGAATGTCACTAAACGTAGATGAAATCAATTATCCCTTAAATTCCCTGGTTAATATCATCACCAACATCTACAATGCAAAGGCGACTCACCAGCCGGGTTGGTCAGGGTGATACACATGTGTGAATACTTCAGCCACCCCTGGAGACCCACATTTGCTTGGTCAAGGGTGCCACAGGCCGTCGTTGAAAACGAATTGAGAGGGTATCGCTGAGGTTACTTAGATAGATGGGTTTGTCGGGATGGTCGTTGGGAGAGGCGTGTACAGCCCTCTCAAGCCACTCGATTGCTTCCTCGAGGTTATGGGCGTTGCCGCTGAGTTGAAAACGTCTCTTCAACGCGAGACCAAGGTTGTTGAATCTGATGGGGCTGTCGAAGTAGGCATCCAGAGATTCACGTGCAGATTTGCGCAGTTCCAGGATTAAAGATTCAAGCTGATTCAAGTCTTCAGTGTCACTGAGCGTGATACGGTCATATGTCCGAAGCACGAGGTCCGCGGCACGATGTTCATGCGTGCTCTCAGGGCAAATCTCTATGAGATCATTCACGAACTTGCGCAGTTCACCTCCGATGGAGGCTTCATTTCCCACTGCTTCATAGTGGTACAAACGAACTTGGGATAGATGTAGCCACGTGAGGAACCGGTCTCGGTGACCCGGTGCGCGTAACTCGAGTGCTTCTCGATAATGAGAAATGGAGGCGTGGAAATCGCGATCTTCACCATGGGACTGGTAGGTAAGGAACTTCACTTTGGCGAGGTTAAAGAGGGCAGCGGCGCGAAAGTGATGCTGGTTATTGGGACACTCGGCTAGAGCACGTTCGAAATGTTTAAGCGAAGATTCAAGATTCTCTTCGACATAGTCGCTATAATAGCGGAGCAGAGCGTCATGCCCATCGTCTGTTGCCTTCGCCACCTCCACAAGCGCTGGAGACTCTGCCTGGTCCAGCTGAAATCGGTGGTGAGTGGAGAAGATAGCGATAACAACTCCATTTCACTCACGCTATCAGCGGCATGGCTTGACCCGGGCGTCTGGTAGCTGCAATGCAACTGCTGCACGGCAATGAAGAGCGAAGAGCAAGGTGACATATGTTTCCCTTCCGTGTCCGGAAATTTGAATGCTTTAAACGGTTGAGTAGTTGCAAGACGAGGACAGAAATCCAGATCCTTACGGTCAACCCGGTTGAGCAAATCACCAACTTTTATCACCAACGTGCGCAGGGGTTCTCCTCTTCCTAGCATCGGGGAAAACCCGTAAGATGCATAAACGACCAATTTGACCGTGGCGGATAGGTCAGACGGCCTGGGGATCTATTAACACCGATAAACGCCGAAGGATAACTCGAGGGTTTCGCACAGTTGAATCTGGTCGTCCCATTGAATAACACGACCATAGACTGGTGCAGGTTTATTTTTGGTTCGTCTGGATGCTCCTCCCCCATGGAAGTCAACCTGAACGTAGAATCCAACGGGAACCCGTCCGAGACCAGCGGTAACGTCTTCGGCCCTTATGCCTGCGGGGTGACTGTCAGATTTCCATGGGAACAATATCAAAAGGGACCCACGTGCAATAACAATCTGCACATCCTCGGCCGCAGATGCAAACTGCGAAGACTCCGACTTGTGATGCGCATCGTCAGTAGCCTTACTATCAGTAACGCTGAGCTAACAAGCTAAATGCCAGGGTAAGAAAACTTACGCTCGACTTTGTAGGTAAACAACATCTAAAAAACATTAGCAGCAATCGACACTATGTCAATAAAATGCTTGCTATGGTCGGAATGGCAGTCGTATTCTTTTGCTAAGTACTTCCAAAGTGTGCTTTTTTGCATCAGCTCTGAGTGCGACAGCTTGACGAAAAGTCAACATATGAATCTCCAGGACATAGACCTAATATCATGCCTTTTCCTTTTGCAACATGTCTATCCATTCATTATCATGAGTAATGGCAACTTTAGCTTCAGAATTCTAGCAAAGACAGTCAATATACTGTGATATTCGTCAGTAGACTGTGCAAACGTTTTCCAACAGGTAACAGTTGATAAAGTCTGAGTAATGGAGAGGCTGTATGACGGATTAAGCCTTGCAGGTGTCGTATGTCGTGAGATTGGACTAACTTGAGAAAAGGCCGATTCAGACTCGGCACCTATACCAGGTCAGTGGCGTTAAAAGCAAATGAGACGACGAACGACCTACCAGCACCACGAGGTGGGTGCGCTGGACGCTTCGAGAATAGCTTCACCAGAAACGCACGAAGTATTGCAAAGCATGAGGCAGAAGTGTCTTGCTGTCCCGTTATGTCTCTAATCATCATGCCCTTCATTGTTATCTTGAAACCCTTTATAAGGACGGTTTGGTCCGCATAGTTGTTTTTGCTTTGGCCGGATCGGTGATCTACGCTAATTGCATACTTCCATTCGTACAACCAATCCTCATCGCCAGTTCCAGGTTCCTGTTCCACAATGATGCGTTTACCTGGCTGAGCCTCGCGCTGGTGGAATGTTCCCAGGGTCCATGAACGCGTTTTGTAGACAGCAGTGACCAGGTAAAGAGAGTCCCGGGAGGCAAATTCGCACCACTGAGGTGCATATTTTACGGCAAAGTCCCGACAACCCTTCGACACAACGTCCCGGAGCTCAGACAGGGTGGCACCTGATGGGAGGAGAAGTATAGCGCCCGCGTTGGAAGTCGTAGTGAACTTGTAGGTCACCCTTGATATAGTACCAAGTTAGACTTTAATCCGTCTATACTAGCATAGAGGTACCTCGCCTCGTTTAGTTCCCCCCGCTCCACACCACCCATCAATACACACTTTTTAGGGAGAGCAGGTGGATCTTTGTCAAACGAATGGTCAAGCAGAATAGGATCGTATGGAGGAAGATCGCGTTTACGAAACTCGGGTGGGGGTGATCCTATGTTGAAAAGGGAGGTGAATGCACCATGCCCGTTAACATACCCGACGTCCCCGACCAGAACGCCCGGACCAGGCTCCTGGTTATTCGGTTCTCCGGGGCGAGGCTTTGGCTCAGGACAGCGTAGAGGATACCCGTAAGCCTGGTGTAGGTTGGCCGCATACACTCCTTGCAAGTGAATCTTCTCCTTCATTTGAAGTGTCGTGGTCCGTCACCGGCAATATGTTGGGGGGATGGTGAGTGCCTTGCTGCGTGCTCGCCTCCTGCCAAGTTTCTTGGCATGTGTTCGTAAGATTAGACGCCAGCGTTTATGTAATTAGGCTTCAAGTGTAGGAACTGTGTGCCAGGCAAGAATAGCGTACGACCGCGCCATGTCCTTCTCTCTGTGACCGCTCCGATACCTGGCCGATAATGCTTACGAGCCTAAGCGGGCACTCATGGAATGGTGAATACTCGGGCCAGACGTTGAAAGGGGTCATACTAACAGGCACTCAAAACTTGAAGGGTCGAGTGGAAACAACCCCTCCTCCAGCACCGCCGGCCAACAGCAAGCGAGGCCGGTCGAAATTGACGGTCAAGACGACATATACTCCGTCGCCTTCCTCGCTGACGGCGAGCAATTCCTGAGCGGCGGTCTGGAGGAAAAGATTCGACATTGGCGAGTGGAAGATGGCGTAGGGGTAGGGACCCCAATGCACGAGGGAAGCGCTATCTGGAGCGTCGCCGCGCGTCCCAGGACGGAAAGTGGGTCGTAGGTGGGACACACAAAGGTGTCGTGTCTGTGTGGACTGCGGAAAGCCACCAGAAGGTCCTCACGTTCAAGGCCCGCGGCAAGATGGTGTGGGCGGTCGATGTCTCTCCGGATGGGAAGACGATCGCGACAGGATCGCGGGACAAGACGGCGTGCGTCTGGTTGCTCTCGACTGGCCGGCGACTCTTCGCCTCCTTGGAACACAACAGGGCCGTAGTTGCGGCCAAGTTCTCACCGGACGGACGTCTCATCGCCACCGTTACATGGTGTGACTCTGTTCGGATTTATGATAGCCAGAGCGGCCGCCTCCTGGTCGACGTCCCGCTCAAAGTCAATTCATGGTTCAACCAATCCATCGCTTGGACCAGCGATAGCGAGCGGCTCTTTGTCTTATCTGATAGCGGCAACATCAACTGCCTCGATGTGTCCACCGGGACGACACTCTCTCAATGGTCTATCCACAGCTCCAATCGACCTGGATGCATCGCCCTGGCAAGCAACGGCACATTCATCACAGCTTCCGCTGGCTCATCTGTCTCGTTCTGGGATACCGCGTCCCAAAAGCAAATCGGGCCGGTCATCCAGCATCCGGCTGGCATCCAGTCAGTAGCCGTTTCGGAGAACTACAACCTGGCAGTGGGCGGGGGGAAGACAATAACTTTATGGGGTCTCCGCGACATACTTCCCTCGCAATACACCGAGAATGTAAGTACGCTTGCATGAAATTTCTATTGCGTAAGATGACTGACTTCAAACGCATTATTGAAAGAGGTGGGAACAACTCGGAGACGACGCCATGGAGTCTAGATCATTCCGAGCTGCCGCCGCCTACTACGCTAAGGCACTGGTCCTCTCGGACTCAAACACCTTACTAACCAAGTGGGCGAGCGTGGTCTTGACTCATAGCTCAGCGGATGAAGCGTTGAATGGCGCCGCCAAGGTATGCTCTACATGACAGTTTGGTGCAGCGAGCTGACATGATTTTGGATTAGTTCGAGTTTCCACACTTTTTCATCTACCAAGCGATCTGCGACACCCTTGAGCGGGACAACCGCACCGTATAGGCAGTCAGATGTTTCCATCAGCTGCAAAGCCTGCCCAAAGAAGACAACGCCAGCCACGATGCTATAGATGAAATTGAATGGGTTGCGGGTAACGATCCGCTACTTGATTGGCGACCTTCTATACCCTCTGACGTTGATCATCAGACTTCAAATCGCGTTGCCTCAAGACGCTTGGACTACGCGGAGACGTTGCCATGGACTCTGC
>JBBPSY010000136.1:0-21574 GCA_038093855.1 Rugiboletus extremiorientalis
AGCCATCCGCCCGCCGTTGATATCCTACAGAACCCCTTGGGACGAGAAATACTCGCCCGAACTTTTGTTTTGTTGAAACAAGAGAATCTGGAAGGTAACACCTTTTAACCACCTTTCTTACTCTTCAGCATGAGATGCATTATTGTGAGGGGGTGTTTAGTATCCACAATACCCCCATGGCAGAGGCAGTGGTCGGCCTCCATTGCAAAATCCCTGCCATCCTGGATGATGCCCACCTCAGCCTTGCCATCGACCGACTCAAGCTCCAGCTTGTCACACACCTCCTCCACCCCCTCCTCCTCAATCTCTCTGCTACCCAGCAGAGAGCTTATTTTGCTCCTGAGAGAGCCTCCAGGCCTGTGTTGCCTATTCCCATCCCTGCTCCGAGAGGTGTATCTGGTGATCCCACCTCTCCCTCTTCCATCTCTGATCCATTGACAGCCATCTCCTCTCAGACAAGAGAAGACATCCCTGTGATGGTCATTGGCTCTGGACATTTCTCTCCAGGCACCTCCCCCACTTCCTCACTTCCCCTCCACCATCTGCGGCCTCGTGCAGCCACCCCATACAACCCTGTCAGCTTGTGGCAGTAGAGGCTCCACCACACCCTCTCCAACGTACTGATCCAAGCTGCTCTATCAGGAGACGACCAGTCCCCCTACTTGTTGTTGGACTTCCAACCTCCTTGCTTACTCCCTCCTACCAACTCCTCCCCACTGCCGGATCTAGGGGAAACCCTATTGATATTGATGTACCTTCCACCTCCACCAGCGTTTGGCACTCCTCCCCTCCCAACATGCACTGCTACCAATGCAGCAATGCCTCCCACTGGCGCGTGGATTGCTCTGACTACAGATGCCCCTTCTGCCATGGATTGGCTCCTGGTCACACCCAGGCCTCTTTCCCACAATGCCATTGCAGCAATTGTGATGCCCTCAGGCATACAGTGAGCAACAAAACTGTTCCAATGTTTGATACTTTTGGAGTATTTGATAAATACTGGGGGAACTATTGAAGCTAAGCCTTTAGACTATAGGACTAGTAGAAAGCCCATATCAGGGGCATTCCAAATATATATACATGTCTTATGTAATTCTTGCTATATACACTAATTGTTATGGGGTACTCATTGGAACAGTTTTGTTGCTGACTCAATATAATATGGAAATGCTATGTTATGTAAGGATATGTTGGTCAGGTGATCTATAAAAAGTTCAACAGTGTACAAACAAACTAAATACCACATCTCTTTCCACTACCATCACCATGAAATCTCTCTCTGCTGATCAAACCAATCAAGTAATTGCTCTCTTGGATTTGCAACAGTCCACTCACCAGATTTCTGCTGCTACTGGCCTGGGCCTTGCTACTATCAGTAGGGTTCACTCCAAACTTTGTCCTGACCTTCAAAAGTCTTCTGGTGGACGTCCTTCCCTCTTAACAGGCACTGACATGCGTCATGCCATTTGCCTCATCAGTACTGACATGGCTGAAAATGCTGTACAGGTGACAAGAGCACTTCAGGACATCAAGAATCAGCCTATCTCCTCCCAGACCATTTGTTGTCACCTCAAAAAGGCTGGTATGAAGGCTGTGGTGAAGAAGAAATGCCCTCTTCTTTCCAAGCGTCATAGACAAGCACATATGGATTTTGCTCTTAGTCATCAAAACTGGACTATGGAGGACTGGAAGCATGTCATATGGTCAGATGAGACCAAAATCAATTGCCTGGGGTCAGATGGTAGGAAGTGGATGTGGAAAAAGGCAGGAGAGGGACTTAGTAATAGGCTGGTGCAAGGAACTCAGAAGTTTGGGGGAGGATCCTTGATGATGTGGGGTGTATGACATGGGATGGTGTTGGGATGGCTTGTAGGATTGATGGTAAGATGGATGCTGACCTTTATGTGCAGATCTTGGAGGAGGAGCTGCAGCAAACCCTGAAGTATTATGGTCAAACTCCAGAGGACATTGTTTTTCAGCAGGACAATGATCCCAAGCATACTAGCAAGAAGGCCAAGCAGTGGTTCCTGGACCATGATTATGAGGTGATGAGATGACCTGCACAATCTCCAGACCTCAATCCCATAGAACATCTATGGTTTCTCCTCAAAAGAAAGCTTGCAGAGTATCCAGAGCCACCCAAAGGTATTAGGGATCTTTGTGAGAGAGTAGAGAGGGAGTGGGACAAGATTGAGGTTGCTAAATGTAGGGAACTCATTGGGAGCATGCCCTGGAGGATCCAGGAGGTGATTAAGGCAAAAGGAGGATACATATCCTACTGAAACCATATATCCATATACCAGCAACAAAACTGTTCCAATGAGTACCCCATAACAATTAGTGTATATTTCCGCATATAGCAAGATTTACATAAGACATGTATATATATTTGGAATGCCCCTGATATGGGCTTTCTACTAGTCTTATAGTCTAAAGGCTTAGCTTTAATAGCTCCCCCAGTATTTATCAAATACTTCAAAAGTATCAAACATTGGAACAGTTTTGTTGCTCACTGTATTATGGACAACTGTCCCCACCCTCGTAACAACCCATTCCCCCATAGACCCTGGACTTGGAACGAGGAGTCCAACAACAACTACAAGGTCAACAAGGGAGATCAGTCTGGCTCTGACCGCTGAAGTTGTAGCTGTGGTGCAGCTGCCTAACAAAGGGGGTAATGTTACAGTTAAGCAACCTGCCTCACAAATGAGGCTATCTTTTCTCCTTTTTCTTTCACTCCTGTAACTTACTATGATGACAACTGGCTCATCTTCCCAGATGTAACCACAGTGGACACTTCAGAGCTTCCCTAGGATGCTCTGGACCTTCTTCCTGACCAAGAAGCTCTTGGACTTCCCACCAAGACCCTTATGGTCTTGGTTCTATTCTTCTCTATGTTTCCCTTTGCAGCTGACCCATTCAGGCAGCTTCCTATTACCCTTTGACCACACCCTCCACCCTACCCCTTTGTCTTGGGTTCAGGGCTGTATTACTAGATAAATACCTAGGGACCTTGCTGTACTCTCCCTAGCTTATTCTATGCAGTCTCAGTTTTACTGTGTGTCGTCCTAAGCTCACAAAGCCTCGTTCCTTGCTTTGCTCTCTAGAACCATAAACCTTTGGGACCTACTAGGGGTAACTTGTTCCCTAGCCCATTGCCTGTGTCCTCCTCATCTGCACAAGTGAGACCTACCAGAGTTGCACTTGCTGCTGGTTCTCTTCACCATCCACCACCTCAATCCCCTTATTCCCCATTCCCTTGCAGCTGTTCTACATGAAGCTCACCTCTCATCTCAAGTGCTACTTGACTCGACAACCCACAGTAAGGCCCATGCATAACATCAGTAGGGTTTATATAGGTTACAAACAGGGCTGTACTCTGGTGGCTATAGTGCTGGAAGAGGAAAGGTCTGTCAGATCTCAAAGGGATATGACAGAAGAGGAAAGGTTTCAGTTCCACAAACCAGGCAGTTGACTGGGAAGACAAAAGAGGCATGATAGAAAAGGCTATCATGCTGGAAGAAGTGGGTGTGCAGCAACAATGAGGTTGCAAGCCATAAAGGGATATAAACAGTCCATGACAGCAGAGGCTATCATGGAATAGGAAAGAGGTGACACTGCAATGGGCAGTGGTGTGAAGAGGTAACATAAGTAAAGAGGAACAAAGAGAGGAAAACATACTGTAGCAATTGCATAATAGGTAACTACCTGGCTATGCCCATAAAAGGATGGGATAAGTAGGTCAGGTGTTGTACCAATGATAGAGGAATGAAGAAAAAGGGGAGGGGAACCATGATACCATAACACCGATGCTGCTGATCTCCATCTCACTGTTCTCTGGACCTTCCATGACCACCCTATGGCTGAACACTTTGGACAGAACCGCACATTGGAACTGATTTGACGAGAATACACTTGGCCAGGCATTTGTATGTGTTACAATAATGGGGACCCCCATACCTTTTTCTTTCTTTGGTTAGCTTTCCTAGTCGTCACTCATCTTCCCTCACTCCTGCTTGTATCCCCTTCCTTGTCCACCTGGGACATCATCGCCTTAGACCAGCATCAAGACTACGCCTTGCTACGTCTATCATTAGACCTAGAAGGCTGCCACTTATCTGGAACATTGCTCATATGTATGCCTATACTCACTCATCTCCCGGATAGTCCCTATCATCAGCACCACTTGCCTATGTCCCTTATTCCTGGGATAGCCAAGTACCCTGTCTGAACCCCAGTAGTACCCCATCAGTGCCACATGCTTATCAAGGCATGTCCCTCTGTTCCATAGTCTTGCCCTTATCCTTGTTGTCCTCGGGCTCATGCCTGTGCCACTCCTTTGTCTCCCAGAACTGGATGCATTCCACCTTGCCTCTTTAGGCATCGCTTGGCACTTCTCTTGATCCATTGTCACCTTCCTGATTGGTCATCCTCAAGTCATCTCAGACTCTGTTCCAGTATCTTGGATCATGTTCTCAATCCTTCCATCAGGCTTCCTTGACTTTGCCTCTATCCATTGTATCGCCACCATGATGCTTCACTGTTCCCAATCCGACTTGATGCCCTTCCACATCAAGCAGATCCCTTCCTCTTTCAGCACTACTGCTCACACAGCAGTGCCTCTCTCCTGATCTGGTGTCTTGCTCCTTTGCAACACCAATCATCTTTCTTTCCCTTTCTGGTCAACTGCCTCCATTGCAGAACTGGGTCCTTTCTGACTCTACATCACCATCCCTTTATGGCTCTGTAGACCCTTTATCCTTTTACAGACATTCTCCTATGCATTTCACTTCTCTTCATATGTCTTTCTCTTTACCATTGGTCATACCAATATATTGCCTATACCTGGCATGCTCACTTAGGCTTGCTACATCACTTAGTAATACTCCTTTCCTGTAGTATATAGGTGCTGCCTTGTAGACGCTAGCTCCCCAGCTAGTTCTACACAATCTACCTGCAATTACTGGTGTCCTCTTGTTCCCTCTATGAGACTGAGGCTCTCTTGAGTCCTCCTAGTATTTTGATTCCGCTTGGTTGAGCATTGGAACCACACATCTTAATTGATGTCATGTATTACTAGCTTGGACTCCAGTCATCATATGCAACAGTCGCCTTGCATTGTAACAGTACATTCATCAAGGACTATATCAATTCCTGTACCACCTGTGCTTGTGCCAAAACTCCTTGACATCATCCATATGGACTTCTGAAGCAACTCCCCATACCAGAGAAACCATGGAACTCCATCTCCATGGATTTCATCAAGCAACTTCCTCCTTCGGACAGCTTTACAGCCATCCTTGTAGTCATCAACCAGCTTTCCAAGCAGGCAATTTTCATCCCCACTCATGATACCATTACCTCCACTGAGCTAGCTAAGCTGTTCCTGATACATGTCTTTGTTGCATTATTCATATAGATTGTACAAATGGACGGTCTGTATTACATAAGCACATAGATAAGTCGCGTCTCAACGCGTCCACACACCTCAGTCACTGACTCTATCAGTACTGAGGTGAGATCCCTACGACTAGAATACCTGTTCATTATACTCACTTGTTGTAGTGTACTTCCACAGGTATAATACTATTAGTCACTGACTCTATCAGTACTGAGTGTACTTCCACAGGTTATGAGCCCTGCGCTATAATCACAAATAGACCAAATGTGTGCATATATCCATCATAATGACTAGCATTGCATCCGAAGAGGCCAAGCTACCTAATGTTACGATTCTCGTTTCGCCAATGACACTTCACGCATCGCCGTCTACACTACATCTTCGCTTTTGAACTAATACGCCCATCGTTACACTCTGGTCTATGCATATAACCCACATCAACGCTCAGTAACACCCTTATGATCCACAAGCCAATGGACTACGACTACGTTAACCCTACCATACGACGATAATGAGCTTTGCTCACAACAGGAATTGCCACTTAGTCAATTCCTTCATTTGTTTGTTCATATTTACCTTTTATAATTAACGAATCTATAGATGCACTTCAAGAAGCCCTCGACACAGCTTCTACTTCTATTTCATTTCTGTGCTGTGCTCGGCTGTGCATCTCTTCTATTACAAGGCTATGCCTTCTTTTAATTTCCGCTCTGACTCATGTCGAGTCATCGAGGCTATGTTTAATCTCTGTGCTGCACACGACTGCGCATTGCTGCACACGACTGCGCATTGCTGCACACGACTGCGCATTACTATACTTAGTATTCAGAAAGTGGTCTGATTGTTATATTACTATACCTAGTATGCTATCGGTCAGATCAAGACACAATAGGTACAAACATGTAAAAGGTATATAAGACAATCGAGCCCACCAGAGAACTTCAGTCAAGTTCTCTGTTGGTTTCCCTCTCAAAAACCATCGTGTTCACTTGTCCACTCTAAGTTGTTAAGTTTGTTATTAGTGGTGTAGCCTAGGGTTTATCCTGAGGTTGCAACACCTAAGCTTGACACATCCAGTAAGGAGTGGACAACCTGGAAGGTCCAACTCCAGCTTGTCATAGCTAGTCGAGGACTTAGTGGTTACCTCGACGGTATGAAAGCGAAACCCATCGATCCAGCAGCTGGAAGATCAGCTGGATGGACAGCGACATCTCCAGATGAGATTACAGCGGTCGCAAACTATGAGAAGGATTTACCTATCTGGCTTGAAAAAGATGCGAAGGTCCAGCACATCATAGCCAATACGCTACCAAACTTCCTCTTTATTCGTCTCGTCAACAAGAAATCAGCGCATGAGTACTATGATACTCTATGCACTCTTTTCGAATACCGATCTCTCATTGTTGGTGCAGAACTACGACGACAACTAGGGGAAGTTAAACTCAAGGAGGTGTTACGGTAGAATGGCCCCTCAGCCCTTTTTCCTCCTTTCTCGCTCACTGGTACAATACCTAACCTTACTTACACTACGACTACCACAAGCGAACCCCTAACCACTTACCGATTACCTCAGTACCAGTGAGGCTTTTCTTCTGTCTATCTTTGCTTACATATGTTTTCCTTTCTGCGCCACTGCTCGATGCAGTGTTGCCCTTTGTCCTTCCTTGGTTCCCTTGGCCCCACGGCCTCCTCGGGAACCTCGGACTTCCATTTATATCTCTTGTGCATGGTAGCCTCATTGCTACCTTGCACCCACTTCTTTCGGCATGCCTGCATGCCTCTTTTGTCAGTTCGCACTCAACCACACTATTGTGGAAGTGCTCCCTTTCCTCTTCTGACATATCCCTTTGGGACATGTTAGACTCTTTCCTCTTCCAGCAGATACATGCTCTTGGTCCATGCTAGAGTACAGCCACTCGTGTACTCTATATAAACCTTGGTGGAACCGGCTGGAAACCCCAGCTAGTTCTATGCAATCCACACATATCTACTGGCATCCAGAGAGTCCGCTTTGCCTTTGACACCTCAAGACTTCGCTTACTCTTCTGTGGTCTAAAGGTCACCCCAAGACCTGCTCACCAAGTTCAGGACTTAGGACCGTAGGCTTCCACACCTACATTGTCCAGTGAAGTCCCGACGACAGCTATCTCTTTGGTTCGCCACTAAGATACCGTGTGTGTCATAACAGGAGGGAGGCGATGCATGTGCACATATAGACAAGGTCATTGCGCTACGTGAGGAATTGGCTTCGGTTGGGCGTCCTGTATCCAACGAAGACTTGTTCAACATTGTATATGTGTCATTGCCCAAGTCCTACAACCCCGGCTTGGCTTCTCTGTCCTCCACTATGCAGCTGCAAAAGAAATCTATCACAGCCGATGAGTTAATGGACGTCATTCTCGAGGAGTACAATCACCTTACTCTCCAGGATGGGGGCAAATCAAAGGGAAAGGCCATGGAGGATGCAGCTTTTGGAGCCGACATGTCTGGCAAGAAAGGCAAGTGTCAGCGCAAACCTCGTTTTACTGGGAACTGCTACAATTGCAGTTGGTCGGGTCACAAAGGTCCCGATTGTTGGGAAGAGGGTAGTGGCAAGGCGGGTCAAGCTCTGAAGGGGTGGAAACCGCGCAGGAAGAAACCTAAGGATGGGAAGGGGAACTTGTCAGTGTCAGCGAATGCTACTGAGCATACCAATTTTCAACCTGACTGTGCGTGGTTGGCCTCACCGGTGCCGGAATCCTATGTGGCCTGCGCTAATCTGGATGTACCCAAGCTATATGACAGCGGTGCTTCTCAGCATCTGTCTCCTGCACGCGAATGGTTCCTGAGCTTCGTGTCTATACCACCCAAACCAATTAGAGGGGTGGATAACAGGACCTTTGATGCTGTGGGTAAGGGGGACTTGCTGATATATCTTCCGAACGGGGGCACTCGTTCGCGGATCCTCCTGAAGGACATGCTGTATGCGCCGAGTATGCGTGTCACTCTTGTATCAATCAGTCGCTTGATGCAAGCAGGCTGTTGAGCAGTCTTTGATGGAGGGGTCTGTCAGATTTTTGATCCACAGCAACATCTCCTGGGACAAGTTAGTGTCATGAATGGACTATATCAGGCGCAAAATACTTATCCTGTGCTGACTGCTGCAGCTGCGCAAAGCGACGCTCGACTCACTCTAGCGGATCTTCATGCTTGTCTGTCCCATATTGGTGTTGCGACAATCTGCGACATGCTGGCAAAAGGGATGGTTACCGGCGTAATGCTGCATCCGGACCACAGCACTATGGACCAGTGCGTTTCCTGCAAGTATGGGAAGGCAGTGTGCAAGCCTATTGGGACTACCTGGGAACCTGCCTGTTCTGCGAATCTTGGGGATGAGATACATACCGACGTTTGGGGGCCTTCTCCTGTCCTCACTCCAAGTGTGGCTATTACTGTTCCTTTACAGACAACCACACACGTTACACCCGGGTTGCACTGCTGTTCGCGAAGTCCGATATATTTTTGGCATACTGTCATATCCATGATCTCCAGTGGTCAAGCAACCACCTCCGGTCGTTTTCTTTACATCTCCGGTGTGCAACCATCATCTCTGTATTCAGGTCCATAACCAGTATCCGGAGTTGCGTGCTTCCCTACTGGACTTCCGTATGACATCACCCCTCGTTCCCCTTGACGTTCTGTTTCATGTTCTCGTACCTAACCATGTGTCTCATGTCATCCTCCATATGTCTCCTGTTGTTGCAACCCAGGAATAAACCTAGGCTACACCACTATTACTTAAGAGGGGGACAAGTATAATTGCTGGGGAAACCAACAGAGAACTTGACTGGAGTTCTCGGTTGGGATGGCATTGCTTAAATACTACTCTACTGTTTGTACGCTACAAACAACGGAGATTAAGTACATGAGGTATCAACGTGTCAAACGGTGATTAAATACATGAGGTGAGATACATGTAAAATGGAAGCATAGCGGTAATTAAAAGAGAAGAGAAGCATACGTGATACATGTGTCGAACGGAGATTAAAAGAAGAATGATGAAACATAGAAGCGAATCGCAAACGGCGATCTCGCATAATAATGTAAACATAACCAAACAACCGGTACATCAGTACGATCGGAGTTTGGATCGGAGTTCCATAAAAAGATAAACAAGTACAAACAAAGAGAAGAAGAGACGGAGTATGTAGAACTCCTGTACAACGTCCTAAGGTTAGGGTCCGAGCGTATGCTACCACTCATGCATAGTGTAGAGAGCGAAGGACTTAATGCATAGAATAAAGTTATGCTTGTAGGCGTACGACGAATCGCAACACCTGTCGTCTTCCATATGCTCCTGTCATACTTCCTTATCATTTGTTTCACTTCGTAGCTACCATCTGTCATTTGCTACGTACCCTCTTCCGATCTCAGTCCTGGCACGTAGTATAAGTATTGCATCCTCCGTCTGTAGACCTCAGTTTGTAAATCAACTAAGTCACCCCTCCTCACCCAAGTTCCTTTCCAACCTTCCCTTACCCTCCTCTGTACTACTTCCTAAATATGAGGACACAAGGCTCGGCAAGGGCATGACACATAAGTCCTGTGCCAACGTCCTTATCCGTTGAGTACCCTTGACCTCCTTATCCTCCGTTGGACCTCTGCCCAACTTCGTACTGACACCCTGGAACTCCGTCAGACTTGTACCCGGAGGGAACAGACTTGACATGTACCTAGATTTCGAGTCTTGGTTGAAGACGCAGCATGGTGCTTTGATTAAGTGGCTTCATTCCAATCGCAGGGGGGAGTATCTATTGGCTGAATTTTCTCAGCATCTCACTGCGCGAGGGACGGAATGAAAGCTTACTACCCATGATACACCCGAACATAACGGGGTCACTGAACGCCTAAATCAGATGCTTGTCGAACATGTGCATACCATTTTGCATGCAAGTGGGCTGCCAAAGAACCTTTGGGGCGAAGCCCTTCTCCACGTCATTTGGGTCAAGAATAGATCAGGAACACGTGCACTCGACAGTAAAACACCGTACGAGATGCTTTATGGGAAGAAGCCTCACCTAGGCGATCTACCTGTCTGGGGCACAAGATGCTGGGTACTGGATAGGTCTGGTTTGAAGTTGAACGACCGCGCTCGTGAAGGCTGTTGGGTGGGTTTCGATTCTGAATCGACAGCACATCGGGTCTACCTCCCATCGCGGCATGCTGTTGTTGTCGAGCATAACATCAGCTTTCATCGCGTGAACGATGCTGTGCCTGTTCCTGTCGACAGTGATAAGGGACCTAAGCAACCTGTGGTAATTAGTGAATCTAAGCCGCCTACTGTGGCACCAGTGGCACCAGCGCCATCACTCGACCCAAAACCTAATCATCTTGGTCCAGATTTTGAGGCGAAACCACCTGAAGACGGGTTGCAAAGGTCAGTGCGTCAGCATATCGAGTCTCCTTATTTGAAGATGTTGTGGAGCGGTGAGGGGACTCATGACGGTAGAGCGGGTGGGTCATTATTCCCACCAGGAATCCAGCCAGTGGGTAGCACGGACCCTGGGCAAACACTGACACAGCATCTGCAGCGTGGGAACTTAATGACACCAATGCGGTCTTTGCGCTATTGGTTGGAGGCGCGGCTGCCAAGGGCCTGGAACCGGTCACGGTGGACGAGGTGAGGACGCAGCCTGACTGGCCCAAGTGGGAAGACACAATCAATGCAGAGCTAAAGAGCCTTGGTGATGCACACACCTGGGATGTGGTCAAGCGTCCTACCAACACCAATGTCATGAGCTGCAAATGGGTTTTCAAAATAAAGAAGAACACAGCAGGCGAAATCGATAAATACAAGGCACATTTAGTGGCACGTGGGTTCACTCAGCAATATGGGGTGGACTACGACGAGACCTATGTGCCCATTGCCCGATTGGCCTCACTTCATCTTATCCTCGCTGTCGCAGCATGGCAGGACTGGGACATTGATGTTTTCGATTTCCACAGCACTTTTCTCAACGGCAAGCTTGACGATGACGAAATCATTTTCATGGAATTACCTCCTGGTTTTGACAAGGAAGGTCGTGATCTTGTCGCTCGGCTGCGCATTGCTCTTTACGGCTCGAAGCAGGGTGCGCTCAAATGGTATCGACAGCTTTGCGACACATTGCACAACTTAGGATTCGCGCGGATGGAAGCAGATTGGGGTGTTTTCGTGGCCACCATTGCTCACCATATCCTGATCCTCGCATCGCATGTCGACGATTGTACGGTAACTGGGAGCTCATCCGAACTGATCAAGGCTTTTAAGGATGAAATCGGATCGCGTTTCCCCATTACTGATCTCGGGCCTATCAGCTGGCTTTTGGGCATGAAGGTTATGTGTGATCATGCTGCGCAAACCATATCCCTCTCTCAGGAGCCATATGTCAACGCCATCCTGGTCAAATATAATTTCACTGACATGAAGCCTGTCGCTACTCCGATCAATCCTAACATACATTTGTCCGAAGCCCAGTCCCCGTGGACCACTAGTGAAGTTGCACGGATGCGTAACATCCCATATCGTCAAGCCACTGGTTCTCTCATCCATCTCGTGACTGGTACACAGCCTGACATTGCCTTTGCGACCTCTTATGTTTCTCAGTTCAATGTGAATCCTGGCTGGGATCACTGGGAGGCCATCAAGCATATTTACCGTTATCTGGTCAGTACACGCTCACTAGCACTCACTTACGGGATGCAAGTTAAGGGTTTGGTCGGATATGTGGATGCTGATGGCGCTACTCAGGAGCATCGGCAGGCTATCACAGGCTACGCTTTTCTCGTTGATGGGGGGGGGCGATTCTCTGGGGCTCAAAGAAACAGGAGCTCACTTTGTCTACGGCTGAGTCTGAATACATTGCCGCTACACACACTGCAAAAGAAGCTCTCTGGCTTCAGCATCTCATCGAGGAGATCTTTCAGCCTCTTATTCATCTGACCATTCTTTATGGAGACAACCAGTCCACCATTGCTTTGATGCGCGATGGCAGTTACCATGCACGTACCAAACACATCAGACTCCATTACCATTTTATTCGTTTTACTGTTGAGGATGGTTCTATTTGTTTTGTTTATTGCCCTTCGGGTGACATGGTGGCTGACACTCTTACTAAAGCCTTGCCCAGTGTTAAAGCCAAGCATTTTGCATTCGAACTTAGACTATGCCCTTCTGTTTGAGGGGGGAGTGTTGCATTATTCATATAGATTGTACAAGCGGATGGTCTGTATTACATAAGCACATAGATAAGTCGTGTCTCAATACGTCCGCACACCTCAGTCACTGACTCTATCAGTACTGAGGTGAGATCCCTACGACTACTATACCTGTTCATTATACTTACTTGTTGTAGTGTACTTCCACAGGTATAATACTATTAGTCACTGACTCTATCAGTACTGAGTGTACTTCCACAGTCTTCTCCAAACACAGAGTTCCCACCCACATTACTTCAGATCAGGGTTCTGAGTTTGTATTGCACTTCTTCCGTTCCTTAGGGAAAGCTCTTGAGATGCATCTCCACTTCACTTTGGGCTATCACCCCGAGGACAATGGTCAGACTGAACATGCTAACCAAACTCTTGAGCAATATCTCCAGATTTACTGCAATTACCAACAAGACAACTGGTTGGAACTCCTTCTGCTCATGGAATTCTCTTACAATACTGGACCCAGTGCTATCACTGGCATGTCCCCCTTCTTCACCAATAAAGGTTACCACCTGAACTTCTTTGTCTCCTCCAATCTCCACCTCTCATCCTCCATGGCCCAGTCCTATGTCACAGATTTGGATGAACTCCATACTTTCCTCCATTCAGAGATGCTGGAAGCACAGCAGCACTACCAAGGATTGGCAGACAAGAAGCTTGGCCCTGCTCCAGACTTCATAGTTGGAAACCAAGTATACCTCAAAGCAAAGTTCCTCTGTTCTACCAGACCCTTCAAAAAACTCTCCGAAAAATATTTAGAACCTTTTACTATTATTGCTAAGCCTGGTTCTCATTCCTATACATTATGACTGCCTGACTTGATGAACTCTGTACATCTGGTTTTCCACATCTCACAGATAGAGCCTTGTATTCTGAATACTATACCAAATCAGGTCCAACCACCACCTCCTCTGATTGGAGTTGATGGTAAACCAGAGTATGAGATCAAGGAGATCTTGAACTCCAAGATTGATCGGAGACAATGTCACTGTCAACTCCTGTACTTGGTATGTTGGCTCAGTTATGAAGGAACTGATGATAAGACCTCCTGGCTACTTGCTACAGAGTTAGAACATGCAAAGTGTTACAGTATCATGGTCCCCCTCCCCTTTTTCTTTGTTCCTCTATCATTGGTACAACACCTGACCTACTTATCCCATCCTTTTATGGGCATAGCCAGGTAGTTAGCTATTATGCAATTGCTACATGTCGCCTCTTTCCTATTCCATGATAGTCTCTGCTGTCATGGACCCTTTACAGTGACTCCATAAACCCTTTCAATGTTTCACAAAAATGCAATGTATGAAGCATGACATAAGAAGGGGTGGGAATATCACTTGGCTTTGGTGGGACTAAATATAGTACATACTCTTGGCTACAGGATTGCCCCCTGGGTCATGTGATCTGGGACAGGGGCTGTGGAGATATGATCAATTCAAACCAGCAATACCATTGAAAGGGTTTTTTCACTTTTGAATTGACAGAGGTAGTTGGATATAATTAGTACTTGGTATAGCCTCCTTTTGCTTTGAGCACTGCCTCAACCCTTCTAGGCATGCTCTCAATCAACTTCTGACACTCCTCAACTGCTATTTCCTCCCACACCACCTGAATTCTCTCCCACAACTCATGAATCCCATTAGAAGGAGATTCATGCTCTGCAAGTCTCCTTTTGAGGTAACCCCAGAGATGCTCAATAGGGTTTAGGTCAGGAGATTGTGCAGGCCACACCATAGTCCTGAAATCCTGCTCCTCTAGCCAGTCCTTCACCTTTCTACAGGTATGCTTGGGGTCATTGTCCTGCTGAAAGATGATGTCAGGAGGATTGAGACCATAATACTGCAGACTATTCAGCAGCTCATCCTTCAAAATCTGAAGGTAAAGGTCACCATCCATCCTACCATCAATCTTGGCAGCATAGCCAACACCTTGCCAAGTCATACATCCCCACATCATCACAGAACCACCTCCAAACTTGACAGTTCCCTGTACCAGTCTATCACTCAGTCCCTCACCTGCCTTTTTCCACACCCATTTGTGTCCATCTGACCCTAGGCGATTAATCTTGGTCTCATCAGACCATACTACCCTCTTCCAGTCATCTACAGTCCAATCCTTGTGAGCATGGGCAAAGTCCAAACGAGCCTTGTGATGTCTGGCAGAGAGAAGGAGGCGTTTGGACTTGACTACAGCTTTCATGCCATGCTTTTTCAACTGCTGGCGAACTGTATTGGCAGAGAGGGGTTGGTTGATGATATTGGTGAGGGCCTTGGTCACCTGAACAGCATTCTCTGCCTTGCCACTAGAGATGAGATGCTGAGCATGACGGATATTGGTAGAGGAAAGCTTGGAGGGACGGCCTCCAATAGACTTTGGAAGTGCAGAGTGCTCTTTGGAATGAAGTCTGGATATGGTAGAGCGGCTGACACCAGTTTGCTTGAAGATCTCTTCACCAGAGTGACCAGAATCAAGCATAGAGAGGATGATTTTTTGTTGAGTAAGAGAAAGAGATCTAACCATGGTGGTGGTTGAAAGTCAAGAAGCGTGTGAACTTTTTTGAACTCAGATACACTGTTTATATGTATATCTTTGTTTGTATAACCAAACAATAGCAAACATCATGTCATTTGACTAAGATCCTAGCTTGCCCTTCAAAAGTGAAAAAACCCTTTCAATGGTATTGCTGGTTTGAATTGATTATATCTCCACAGCCCCTGTCCCAGATCACATGACCCAGGGGGCAGTCCTGTAGCCAAGAGTATGTACTATATTTAGTCCCACCAAAGCCAAGTGATATTCCCACCCCTTCTTATGTCATGCTTCATACATTGCATTTTTGTGAAACATTGAAAGGGTTTATGGAGTCACTGTATATCCCTTTATGGCTTGCAACCTCATTGTTGCTGTGCACCCACTTCTTCCAGCATGATAGCCTTTTCTATCATGCCTCTTTGTCTTCTCAGTCAACTGCCTGGTTTGTGGAACTGAAACCTTTCCTCTTCTGTCATATCTCTTTGGGATCTGACAGACCTTTCCTCTTCTAGCACTATAGCTGCCAGAGTACAGCCCTGTTTGTAACCTATATAAACCATACTGGTAGAGCTGCTGGGTTCCCCAGCTAGTTCTATGCAATCCATGCATACTTACTGGCAACCCAGAGAACCTCTAAGTGTTACAATTCATTCTTTTCTCATCTTTTCCTACTTCTCTCAGTATTACTAAGCCTAGTGTCAACTCATGTTAGAGGCTGTGCTTTCTTCTTAGTCATCTTTCTTATCGCTGACCAACCTCCTTTCCATCAGTCTTACTCATCACTTGCTTGTTCAGCGACTCTTCCTCCACCTTTCACCATATTCTATGATGTTCTATCTTTCATTTCAGAAACGTATATAAACTCATTGTTTACCTGCTTGTAGTGTCTTAACTTTGACCTACTTGGTAATCCACCTTGTAGTCTCCTTGAACCTCTTTGGACCCTCAGGACTTCTATAAGTCAATCATGCCACTTTGAAGTGCACGCTTTCGTCTTACCTTGAACTATCATTCAAGATAAGGACGAACCCTTGAACCTACGAACCCTTGAATGTTCTCCATCCTAGGGAGAACCCTTGTTTCTACATTTGACCAAGTCCTACATTAGTACTTTGGTACAAACATAACACTAAGTCTCTTGCCCCTCAAGACTTAGCTTCTCTCATCTGTGGTCTAAAGGTCGCCCTGAGACCTGCTTGCTGAGTTCTTGGACTGAGGGTTGCAGACTTCCACACCTGCGTTATCTGTTGAAGTTGCAACAACAGCTACTTCTTTGGTATTGCCACTGAAGTACCATGTGTGTCGTAACACAAAGGAGCTAGTTGCAGACTTCCACCGGAGGTACCCCAGCAAGCCCAGACCTGACTTCTCCTAGTGTTGGACTTACTCCAATGTCCCTTCTGACTGTTATTCTTTTCCGCCTTCACTTGGTCACTTTGTGGTTATCTCACATTAAAGTTACAAAAACAAAAACAAAAAAAAACAAAAAAGACAAGCAAAAGAATTACTATTTATTCCTGTACTTTCTCTGCCACCTCTGTCGCCTCTGTTTCCTCCACCACCTCCTTCTCTTCTTCCTCCATCCCCACTCCTCTTTCCTCTGTCTCTATCTTTGTACTGACTCCTTTCTCATCCTTCGCCCTCTTCTTCTTCTTCCTCTCCCTCCGCTCTTCTCTAATCACCTCCATCACCCCACAGATCCTCCCCAACTCCCCTGCCATTGTCCCCAGGTGTGCCATTATCTTGTGCACCATGGCCACCACCCACGCATCCATCTCCCTGGCAGCTGCTCCCTCCCTGGAGCTGCCCGCCTCCTGTGACACCCCCTGGGTCCACACCACCCTTGGAAAGGAAGGCACCACAACCTTGGGTTGGGGCCTCTGCTTCTGTGGCCTCTCCTCTGCCTCCTCTGCCTCCTCTGGCACCTCCTCCAACACACTCCGCCTGCATGAGATGTGCAGGGCTGCACAGGCCCTACACAACATGCCCTTGGTCCCAGGCTCCAGTGGCTTGCACTCAACCTCGTGGCAACAGCACCGGTTGCACATCCCCCACTCACAGGCCTTCCCCCTCACAGTCCTATGCCTCTTCCTTGGGGGTAGCGCCCTCCCTTCATTCTCTGATGAGGACAGTTCCACAACTTCCTGTGGGGACAGTCAGCTCTGGTCATCCATGATGTTATCAGCAACTCACTTTCCCCTTGCCCTTCTCTTGGGCTCAGGCTGCCTCTGCTGCCTCCCTCTCCTTCTGTGCCTGCTCCTCTGCCACCAGCTGCCTCTCTGCCCACTCCCTCTGCAACTGCTCCTCCCACTCCTTCTTCTCCTACTCATGACGTGCCTGCTCTTCTCACACCAGGTGCTCTTCCTCTGCCTTTTACTCCTCATGTTGTCGCTGCATCTCTTGCAGCTGCACAGCAAGTGTGGCAATCTTGGCATCAAGTTGGTTGGTCAGGGGTGCCATGTCATGTGTTGATGGTTTTAGGGAGTGGGTAACGACGAAGGAATGTTGGGAAGCCACTCCAACAAATCCCCAACTTATATCATGTCAATTTCGGACTCTGTCCAAAGTCCACTGTGGACCAACAATGTGCTTAGCAGTTCCACTCCTGCTTAGCATTCCCGCCTCCACTTAGTGATTTTTGCCTCTGCTCCATTGTAGGCCTTGGAGGCTCAGCCTTAACAGAGGAGCACTGTCATATCCATGATCTCTGGTAGTTGAGTGGCCATCTCCAGTCATTTCCCTACATCTCTGTACACAACCACCATCTCTGCATACTCAGGCCCATAGTCAGTATCCAGAGTTGTGTGCCTTCCTATCAGACTTCCGTATGACATCACCCTTCGTTCCCCTTGACGTTTCTGTTTCATGTTCTTGTACCTAACTATATGCCTCCTGTCATCCTCCATATATCTCCTGTCATCCTCCATATGCTCCTGTCATACCTCTTTATCATTTGTTTTACTTTGTAGTTACCATCTGTCACTTTCTACATACCCTCTTCTGATCTCAGTCTTGGTTCATAGTATAAGTATGGCATCCTCCGTCTGTAGACCTTAGTTTGCAAATCAACTAAGTCACCCCTCCTCATCCAAGTTCCTTTCTGACATTCCCCTTACTCTTCCCCATACTACTTTCCCAAATACAAGGACACAAGATTCAGCAAGGGTGTGACACATAAGTCCTGTGCCAATGTCCTTATCCATTGAGTACTCTTGTCCCCTTACCCTCTGTTGGACCTCCAATCCAACTTTGTACTGACACTCTGGAACTCTGTTGGACTTATACCTGGAGGGACTGGACTTGACAGATATACAGGTCTGTGACAGTGGAGGCTATCACAGAAAAGGAAAGGGTCCGCTACAACAAGGAGGTTGTCAACAGAAAGGGATAAAGGGTCTGTGACAGTGGAGGCTGTTATGGAATAGGAAGGATGCAACACTGCAAGGAGGCAGTGGCATGAAGAAAGGAAAGAAGAGACATACTGCAATAGTGTAAGCAATCACTACCTAGCTAAGCCCATAAAAGGATGGGATAAGTAGGTCAGGTGTTGTACCAGGCAGAAAGGCATGAAGAAAATGGAGAGGGGGACTGTGATACAATAACAGCTACCCAAGCTTGATGCATCTGGTAAGGAGTGGGCCACTTGGAAGGTCCAACTCCAGGTTGTTGTGGCCAGTCAAGGACCTAGTGGGTACCTCAATGGCATGACACCTAAACCCATAGACCCAGCCATTGGGAAACCAAGTGGATGAATGGCGACAACTCTGGATGAAGTGAAAGCAGTTGCAGAATACACTAAGGACTTAGTGATCTGGATCAAGAAGGATGTGAAGGTGCAGCATATAATCACTGCTATGCTCCCCAACTCCCTTTTCATCCAGCTAGTCAACAAGTGCTTTTGAGTATTTTACAACACTGAGCATGCTCTTCAAACAGTGCTCTATTGTGGTCAGTGCAGAAATGCACTGACAATTGGGTGAACTGAAACTGAAGGATGGCAGTGACACTCAGGCACATATAGACAGAATCATAGCATTGTACAAAGAGCTTGCATTGATTGGATGACCTGTGGCTAATGATGACCTCTTCAACATCATCTATGCATCCCTTCCTCATTCCTATAATCCTGGATTGGCTTCACTTTCATCTACCATGTGTCTACAACAGAAGACCATTACCCCCAATGATCTGATGGACATCATCTTGGAAGAGTACAATCAGCTCACTCTCCAAGATGGCAGAAAGTCCAAGAGCAAAAGCTCATTAGAAGAGGATGCATTCAGAGCAGATGCATCCAAATGTGGAAAAGGGCATCAGAAGTTTTCTGGTACTTGTCACAACTGCAGGTGGACTAGCCACAAGATTGGTGATTGCTGGGAGGATGGTGGCAGGAAGGCCAGGCAAGCACCTAAGGGGTGGAAACCATGAGGGAGTTTTTTTGGTGGGAACTTGATGACTCAGAAGCTGTGTTCATGTTGTTGGCTGGAAGTGCAGCTGCTGAAGGTCTTGAGCTGATGACCATTGATGAGGCCAAGACTCAGCCAGATTGGCCTAGATGAGAGGAGGCTATCAATGCAGAATTGAAGAGCCTCGATGATGCCCATACCTGGAATGTTGTTGAATGCCCCAAGCATACCAACATTGTGAGTTGTAAGTGGGTCTTCAAGATAAAGAAGAATTCCATGGGCAAAATTGACAAGTACAAAGCATGTCTGGTCCACATGGCTTCATTCAGCAGTACAGTGTTGACTATGATGAAACTTACATATCTGTTGTGCATCTTGCCTCTCTTTGACTTATTCTGGTGATTGTGGCACGTTGGGACTGGGACATCAACATTTTCAACTTTCATAGCACATTCCTCAATGGGAAACTTGATGATGATGAAGTGATTTTCATGGAGCTCCCACCTGGTTTCAATAAAGGTCATGACTTAGTCATGAGACTCTGTGTAGTGTTATACAGCTCTAAACAGGGTGCACTCAAGTGGTATTGTCATTTATGCAGTACCCTGCACAACTTAGGTTTCACACAGATGGAGGCCAACTGGGGAGTGTTTATTGCAATGATCGCTCAACATATTGATCCTTGCATCACATGTGGATGACTGTACCATCACAGGAAGTTCTTCACCTCTCATCAAAGCATTCAAGGAGGAGATCAGCACATGGTTTTGAATTATGGATTTAGGGCCAATCAGTTGGTTACTGGGGGTGAAGGTCTTGTGTGATTGAAAATCATGGACAATCTCTCTCTTGCAGGAATCTTATGCCAACGTGATCTTGACTAAGTACAATTTTGCCAATGCAAAGCCCATCACAATCCCTCTTGATCCCCATACTCAATTATCAGAATCTCAGTGTCCCAGAACTACAAGTGAGATTACTTGCATGTGGAATGTCCTGTATCATCAAGCCATCAGGTCCCTCATTCATCTCACTACTGGTACTTGACTGGATATCACTTTCATGACTTCTTTTGTTTCTCAATTCAATGCTAATCCTGGTTGGGACCATTGGAAGGCAGTGAAGCAGATTTACCGCTATCTTGTTGGGACAAAATCATTGGCATTAACCTTTGGAACACAAGTCCAGGGCCAGTCAGGTATGTTGATGCAGATGGTGCTACTCAGGAACATCATTGGACAATTACCGGTTTTGCATTTCTCATTGATGGAGGGGCAATTCTCCGGGGTTCAAAGAAACAAGAACTCATTACTCTTTCTATAGCAGAATCTGAATATGTTGTAGCAACACATGCCACAAAGGAAGCTCTCTGGCTTCACTGTCTTATTGGGGAGATGTTTCACCCATTGACACAACCTATGACTCTTTTTGGGGACAATTAAACAGCAATTGTACTGGCACACAATGGTAGTTATCATGCAAGTATGAAACACATTGACATTCATTATCATTTTATTCATTTCACCATTGAGGACGGTTCCATTCATTTTCTTTATTGCCCTACAAATGACATGATTGCTGATACTCTTACCAAAGCTCTCCCCAGTATTAAAGCTAAACATTTTGCTCAGGAACTTGGATTACACCCTTCCGTTTGAGGGGGAGTGTTGTGTTGTTCTCGTACAGACATGGTACAAATGGACTTGGTTAGATCCATATTACATAATCATGCAGATAACCTTTGTCTCAACACAACTCTACACCTCAGTAACTGACTCTGTCCAGTACTGAGGTGAGATTCATCTATTACTATTTCACACCTTGTACTCATACATTCCAGTGTACTTCTACATCTTATTTCAGAGTATTTTCTTAACATAGACTTATTATCTGATTTAAAACTTTTAAGGTCCTTTCAGAGATTTCAGATTTTCAGATCCCCTCTCTGTAAGCGAGGAAAATCTCTGAAAGGTCCTGGAAAGTATTAAATCAGAAAATAAGTCTA
>JBBPSY010000137.1:0-21546 GCA_038093855.1 Rugiboletus extremiorientalis
GTCATCCTTTCAAGCTTTCTCCTGCCAATATTTACTATTTTCAACATCTTATTACCTTTGGAAAGGCTGAAAATGGTGTCCAAGTGACCAGATCACTCACCAACATTATCAGCCAACCTCTCTCTGCTCCTCTGGTGCTTGCACCACCATCCTCCTTGGTAGAGGAGGCTTTATTGTCCTCCTCACCCTTGTGGACCTTCATTCCTGAGCACACCATAGTTTGGATCACTCCAGGTGAAGGCGTTTCTATGCAACAAGCTCCTCATATCCAGCAGAGTGATACATGTCCAGGGAGAACTCCTGAGTGGGCTTGATGGCCTAAGGCCCTGCCCTGTGTTGGGTGGGCACTCCAGCCTGGGAAATACCCATAATCTTGTAGAACATGGGGTTAGTCACGAATCACATCTTCCCCTGCTTGCTTATGACCCAGGGCTTGCCAACAATTGTTCCTGAAGTACCCACAGACATAGGAAGCCATTGCAGGTTAGAAAGGATCTCCCTCAACCTGTCAGTGACATCAAGGCACTCTTGCTCATCATGAACCCTCATCAGCTCATGAAACTGCCATAGATATCCAGGTCTGTTGCAAAATAGCTTCCATGGAGATCGTGGATGCAAAGGCTACTCTGGAAGAGGAAAGAAAATGGAGATGTGACAGGCAAAGGACATTTGTGGGTAGCTACGAGACAAAGCTTCAGGTAGGTTAGCATTGCAAGCCTCAAATGCACAGGTAGCAATGGTCCTATACACCCTCTCCACAGTCCAACAAGCCATGGCTTCCTTGAGTGAAGTTGGGGCTGGAACATTGTTTGGGTCTGCCAACCAGTGGTTGTTCAACAGTAGTCACATCTGACATGTAAAGTCAGTAAATAGCTTTCCCAGGACTGGTTCCAGATGTGTGAAATGTAAGTCCCATCTCCAGGCTCGCATGAGTTCTCAGGGCTTGTCCATAATGGATTTCACAACAGCCTACCAGGTTGGCCTATCTCCTATGGGAAGAATGTCTTGCTGCTGTGAAGAAGGCAGCACTGGCCATATCTGTTTGGATGTGTTGCAATGATCTCCAGTCTTTCCACCAACCAACTGCATGACCTCAGCATCATCCATATCCTGCACATCTGGAAGACAGGGTATGCAGTCCAGTTGCAGATCATGGAGGAAGAACATGCCAAACCACTCACATATCTGTGAGAATCGAAGGGAGGCCATGGACTCCCATACATGAAAGTCCAATATGATAGGGGTGCTGCTGATGCTGCAGATTATGGTACAGACAATGCCAGTGAGCACCCCCATATTGGGCAGTTCAATGCATCACAGACTGATCTGCATTCACTGCAGTTTCCTGAATCTCCTGGCCAGGAAGTTGAACCAATTGGCAGATGGTATCCAGAGCATGGGTTGAGATGCCAAATAATACTCAGTCTACAGTGACCTCAGTTCAGTCCATTGCAGGGCAGTCACAAGGGACTTACCAGGGGTTGCAGGTTTTCCAAGACCTCTATGGCTGCAGAGCTGCTCAATTGATACTCATCACAGACACCATAGGAGTGTTCCTTGGCCTTGCCCTCATACATCTGAATCACAAGGTTATACTCCTTCATGAACTGTGGACTGCATGCATAGGCATCACTGTCCACCACAAAGGTAGAGGAGTTGTTATTGGGATGGACTGCTTCATAGGCTAGATTGTATGCACTTCTGAAGCAGATCTGGGTTTGTTGAGCTCTCTCCTGAGTCATTTCTGCCTGGAGTCCTCCATACTGTCCCAGAGTGCAGGTATGGTGGATGCTACTGTGGGCAAAGCCAGATGCACTAAAAGAAGTCTCAAGCTGTTCCAATCTCCATAGATCAACTAGAGGTTGGTTCCATACAGGGTGGAAGGTTATTCCAAGGTCAATGACCAGTTTACCATTTCATTGATCAGTGATATGATTCCAGTCCAAAGCAGGAAACTCAGATATAAGAGCCTGAATGGGCTGTCTCTTCTCAGCAGAGTGTTGTGATTTGATATCATAACACTTAGTAATCAAGGACATATCACGAAAGATAGTTGCATGCAAAGACATTGCCTGACAATTATCAGTATTACAATTTACTCTTTTCCTCTCTTCTTACCACTCTTTTCCTAATAACACTTCCCTACCAAGTACGACCACGCCGTTGCTTGAAGCCCTTGTCCACTTCCAAGAGACTTAACATTCAAACTATGCTAAGGACTCTTCTTCTCTTTGAACCTCTCCCACTGACTAATATTCTTTCTACTGGATTGCAAGGGATTCCATTCGCTTAGTCAGCCTTATCTCTTATCTCTTATCTCCTTATCTCTTATCTCACTGAACTTCTTATCTTTTCAGTCAGCGACCTTCTATTGTTCTATTAACCTTCTATTAAGTTCTATCACTTAGTCATGGTCTGATCACTCACCTATATAAACGCCCATTGTAACTTGTAACACTTCCTAACTTTGACCTACTGGGAATACTACCTAGTATCCTCGAAACCCCTTCAAACTCCTTGAACTTCTATAAGTCGTCTGCACCACTTCTGAAGTGTGCAGCTTCTATAAGTCAATTGTCGCACTTTTGAAGCTGACACTTTCTTTCTATTTGAAGAATTCCTTTGAGTAGGAAGAACCTTAGAACCCTTGATCTCTGTCTCTATAGAACAGACTCTCTCGAACCTCTGATTCCTTGCTCTTGCTTGGTCTATCCTTGAACATCTTATAAAGACTCTCCATCTCAAACTAGGCCTAACCCAGTCACGTCTCAGACATAACAATCAGTATGAATATGGACTATGACAGTAGCCACTCATACTTTATGACATATTCCTAAGAGAATCCCTTAGAAGACAGCACATGACCATGGGATATCTCATATTACATAATATATAAGTACAATTCACTGTAGCATAGCATATGATGGCCAACAAGGCCTATATGAACATTACATGTAGCCTCATGTATATATTACAATACACAGACATTAAGAGATCTAGATCTAAGATGAGATGGTATCTTGATAGATCCACATCTAGATCAGATCCATATTATGACATAGGAGATGGAGACACCACTGATGTACCCACAGGTGACATTCTCAAGGGACAGCATCCTTACACAATGGACATTAAGCCTCATGGTGTACACACCATAGATAGTTATCTATGATGTTATACCCTAGGACCATGTAGGTCACTGGACATTCCCTTATTTAGATGTTTACTTGTGTAGCATACTATTTGTATCACCTACAGGCTTGTAGTATATAATGCTAGCACAAGACGGCCTAAGCTCTCCAGCTTAGTTCTCTTGTATTCTCCCCTGAGTACAATTGTAGCACTAAGTCACTCCAATCCTTTATCTATTTCATTATTCCTGGTGACATCTTGTTGGTGTTGCCTCATCTGTCACTAGGTTCTATCCTTAGTACAATTGGGTCGCAACACAGAGGACTTGGTCCATAGCTTGATCCCTTTGATTTTGACCACAAAGAAGAAGGATCCAAATAGGGTCAGCCTTTCTGGATCCTCTGTTATGATATTCCACATGGTTTCCACAATGTCCTCCAGCATCTTTGGAGCAAAGGGAATGGTCTTGGGACAACCAGGTCTGCATTGACAAGCACCACCCTTCTGTGCCTTGTAGCAGACCTCAGGCAGGGTAAGTGCTGCATAAGGCACCTCAGCATCCCCGACATTGTTGGCTATGGCAGGTGTTACGACGCACACAGTATCTCAGTGGCAAGCCAAAGAGATAGCTGTCATTGGGACTTCACTGGACAACATACATATGGAAGTCTATGGTTCTAAGTCCAGAACTCAGCAAGCAGGTCTTAGGGCGACCTTTAGACCACAGATGAGCAAAGCAAAGTCTTGAGGTGTCGAAGACTTGAGGAGCTCTCTGGATGCCAGTAGATACGTGTGGATTGCGTAGAACTAGCTGGGGATCCTGGTAGTTCCAGCAAGGTTTATATACTGTACAGGGGTGGCTGTACTCTAGCATGGACCAGAGGTGTGTATCTGCTTGAAGAGGAAATGGTCTAACATATCCCAAAGGGGTATGTCAGAAAAGGAATGGGTTCACTTCCACATCTGGGCAGTTCAGTGAGCAGAAGTAAAAGAGGCATGCTCATATGCCAAAAGAAGTGGGTGCACAGCAACAATAAGATTGCAGTGCACTTAGAGATATAAATGGAAGTCTGAGGTATCTGTGGGGCTGAGGGGCTGTGGAGACCAAGAAAGGACAAAGGGCAACACTGCAATAGGCAGTGGCACAGAAAGGAAAACATAGGTAAGTAGGAACAAACAAAGGAACACCTCACTGGTACTGAGGTAAACAATAAGAGGTTGGCTAACCCTTGGGGTAAGGGTAAGCCTAGGATAATCGTAGGTTAAGTATTGTACCAGTGAGCGAGAAATGAAGAAAAAGGACTGGGGGACTGCTCTACCGTATCAGCAGGGAATAGAACATGGGTCCAGAAATAATCAAGAACCTCCTTTGGAATGTTGATTGCTCTCTGTCCAGAGAGCTCATCATGATGGATCATCCTAGGAAAGAATACATAGATGTTGAGACTGCCGGATCTACCACCAATGGTGCCAAAGGACGTGTGTGGAATGGCACTCAGAGCAAAGGGAATGGACCACCACTTAGTACATCCCTCCAGGCCACTGGCATTCTCCTCAGACTGTGGGACAGTGATCTCAACATAGACATGGTTGTGCTGCTTGATGGGAGCCTCTTTGTCCAGGACAGGTCCAAGGAAGATGGACATGGCTTTATGAAAGTGTAGCTGTGGGGTGACCCAGACAAGACTGTCAATGTCCACAGAAACATTGATGTTAGCAGGGCCCAATAGAACATGATCCCATTCCAGGTCAACATGAACATGGCCCTCTCCTGCCTGACCTCTGACAAAGGCATCAAAGGACTCTGTGGAATCAACTGCACCCAAGGTTAGCATCTCTGCAGCACCATAGACATAGCCATCGAGCACATGAACCTGATCTTCCCGGCCATTGAAGTGTAGGCTCAGATTGCACCTCAATGAGTAGTTGCCTTGACCAGGTAGATTAGTCTCACTGCAGGCTGACACTTCAGACAGACTACCTTACCAGTGACATGGTCAGACACCTGCTGAGCTGGGTCATAATCATCAGGGACCCCCACCACAAGAACATGGTCCAAAACCTTGATGGGATCATCTAGGTAAAACATTTGATGGAAGCTGGATTGGAGTCTCCAGCCATAATCACGAAACATAGACCATATGCCCTGCCAATAGTATGGCTCCATGACAAACTCATGGGGATCATGATATGGGTACATGCTCTCATACATGGGTACACCCTCATAGTCATTGAACCTGCAGTCAAAGGGTAGCCATCTGTGTCCTGTGTATGCTGGGAGTACCACAGGTGGAGTAGGTTGGAAAAAGCAAAACATGGTACCTGCTGACAAGTCCTTGGTATGTTTGTGATGCCTTTGGTCATCCTCTGGCAACCTTCCCTTGACCTGGCAGGGGAGAAGCAGATCTCTGCATCAAGCATGCCTGATGTCAAGAATGGAGCTTGAACAGCTGTTGAAGGCGCTTTGCTTTGGTGGAGGCCTCCTGCTGGATTATGGTCTCACCATCATTAATGTCAATGAGTGGCCCATCATCAGCAGATATCTGAGGAGGGCTGCCATCATCCCTCTCTGACTGGGCAGCCCTTAGAGACCTCTGGCATGCAGAACAGTTGGCAGAGGTTGTTGCAACCTAAGGATAAATCCCAGGTTACACCACTATAACTCAAGAGGAGGGACAAGTGAACAAAGTTGGGGAATCCAACAGAGAACTTGACTGGAGTTCTCAGTTGGTCTGGCATTGCTTAAATACTACTCTACTGTTTGTATGCTACAAACAATGGAGATTAAATACATGAGGTATCTAGGTTGCAGACAGAGATTAAAGATGTGAGGTGAAATGCATGTCAGAATGGAAGCATAGCAGAAATGAAAAGAAGCATAAGAAGCATACATGATACATGCCTTGAACGGAAATTAAAGAGAAGTGTGATGAAACATGGAAGCGAATCACAAATGGCAATCTCACATAATAATGTAAATATAACTAAACAACTGGCATATCGGTACGGTCAGAGTTTGAAGCAGAGTTCCATAAAAAGGTAAACATGTACAAATACAAGGAAAAAGAGACCGAGTATGTAGACACAACAGAGGTGATATTCAGGTCCTGCACTACAGGGGAATATTGTTCTCCAGAGGCCTCATTCTCCATGGCAGCCAGTTCCTCTTCTGAGACAAAGCCAGTATCATCCCAAGTGGTCCAGATGTCATCCTGTGGCACGCTGGAGGAGGATAGAATATTGTAGTCTTCTCAGGATGATCTGCAAGCCTCTTGAACAGTGCCCAGCATGCGTAGTCATAGCTCATGTCCACAGGGTATGGGAGGGAAGTGGATATCACCATTGTGAGTGCCCAGACCAGAATCCATGATATGCTTCAATAGAAAGCATGTGATGGGACCACAGTCCTGTCCATTCTGAGGCCAGTTGTGTGTCACCACCATGATGTCCTGAGGATCCCCTGGATCCAGGCCATGGAGTACTGCAACCCAATTCCAATACATGGGGCCCATCCATGTCTTCCAGTCATCATGCTCCTCATGGAATTCCTCACAGCCCTCACCCAATTGCCTTCCTAGTATGTATGCGATGGAGAAAGCATAGTCAAAGATGACAGTGAAATAGTGATGATGGTGGAAGACTATGAACTCCACTGGGCAGGGGTCAGGCAATTGCGGATCAATGTAGTATCTCCTCTGAAAGAGTTGGACCTCTTCAATAGTGGGGAGTATATCCTCAGTGAGCTTTGTGGAGATGATGTCTGCAAAGGTGACATGAGTCCTGCCCATGGCAGCATATCAGACAGACATGACATAGAAGTCTAGAAGAAGCCCATCTACCCAGACCCCAGATTGCAGAGTTGGTATGGTCTGGTAAGTGTTGGCCCACATGGATGGGTGAGCCATGGCACACCCTATGGCTGGATCAGCAGTGTTCATGAAGTGGAGAGGGACAATTGGCTGCTCAACTTGCAATGTGGTCTCTTGATATTGGTATCTGACTCTCAGACCAGTCTTCATTGTCCTCACCTACATGTGGAAATTTGAGTTCCTGGCCCTGATCAGATGCAAAGCTGCTACCCTCCGCATCTGAGCTCCTCTCATCTTCATTGATACCATGTGTCACTTCATATAGCTCAGAGTACCGTCACACCAAGTCCAGGAAGGTGACAGACAAGGGTAGGCCTTGGGATGCAGTACACACAGAGGTCACTGCACTGGTGGTGATAGGAGGAGAGCATGTCAGAGTCCCTTGGCCAAGCTTCTCCATCAGGTCCAGAAAGGAATGTTGTTGAGGAACACCAGAAAATTGCAGAGAAGACAACCTGGGTGGTGGAGCACATGGAGGACCATTGCAAAGATTATCTATAACCTGAAAGAAAGAGGACACTGCAGGGGAGGGGAAAGCAGAGGACAGAGTTGATAGAGGCTCTGAAAAAGATGGATGTCCTGTGCACAGTTGATCTACTGCATCCTGAAAGGATGTGGTGGGAGTAGAGGAGGTGTCATGACACAGGCCATCAACCATTTCCTCAAAGGTGTGTGTATACTGAGTGTTGTGATGCATGTTTGGATAATGAAAGGCTAGTGCAGCTGGCCTATGCAATGCAGTACATATAAAGGAACCCATACTTATAGGGTGAGAATCTAGACCACCACTTAGCAGCAGTGCTGCCTCACTAACTGCCCAAGGTACCCATGCTATCATGGAAGCAATGGCTGGAGTAGCATGCAGGGTGGTGCGGTGCAGATGCCATCATGGCAAGCATTGTGTCAATGGGCAGGTCCTATGACGAGCCATAGTCAGTCAGTTGGCTGAGAGTGTATATATAAACACCCTGAGGTCACAAATGCCCAATCACCCACTATTAGCCATCATGCCAGTGAACTATCCTATCCCTAGCAAGGAAGCCTTGCAGGCAATGGAGAGTTCCCCAGGACTACAAGGTCAGTTCCACTCTTATCACTGCATTGCAAAGGTAACTTAGCTGTGATATACACTTAGTATCCAATGAAGTGATAGGTGGCAAGTGGTACCCTTTGACCTCCAGTCAGCCTGTGCCCCTGACCATATTCGACCTCCAGGGATCCATACATTTAGTGTTGGTGATGAGTAAGATGTCTTGATGGTCTGTGAGGCAACTTCTGATTCATTCTCAGTGTCATTGTCATCTCTGAGTCTGATGAGGAATGGTATGCATGCCTGTTGGAAATCTGAATACAGAGCATCACAGAGGAGGTGGGTGCATCTTAGCAGTCCCTTCCTTAATGTGAGACCAACTGGACTTTGTAGGACTGGAAGGATGATCAGGTTGTCTGACTCCAGGTGCAGTGGTTCCACAGCAGGGAAGATGTGAAAGACCAAAAGTAAGTGAAGGTTAGATAGGGCAGGTGGGAAGTACTAGATGGTGGACTCTAGGTTTGGGTGTCACATGGGCGAACAGGAGCTAGTGCTTTCACAGGACATTGATGTGGTGGAGGCAGCATGTTTGGAACATAAGTCAGACTGTCTTTCCTCCAGGACTGACAAGAACCAGGCTAACAATCAGCCAGGCAAGGAAAGGATCATCTGATTCGACAATGGGGCTCCTTTGGGACCGACCATCCAACCCAAGGACAGATACATGTGATGGTGTATGCATGTGAAGGGGACCAAGCTGATGGAGGTCGGTCACACAAAGAAGCGCAAGATAATGTATGAACTGCAGGTTAGTCACTGTTAACAGGTATCTGGGCTGAAGTATGGACTTGACACATGTCTACTAGAGTGTTCTGTGTGGCTGTCCTGGCTGTGACAAGCCATACAACCCAGACAAAGACTCTCAATGATTCTGTTGAGGATGCAAGCACTGGTATCACCTCCAATGTGTTGAGATGCTTCCACCCAGCATTTCTGGGATTCCAACACTGGTTGAAGAACAAACCAGCATGCATCATGGGCAGCTAGAGGGTGAGCTGCAGTCCATTCTTCGGATTCCAATAGAATGGGAAGGCACCTGCAGCATTGTTGGCAATGGTAAGGATGTGCTGGCAGCATGGGAGGTGTTTGAGGAGATGAGAACAGGAGTGCAACTGGCTCCCACAAATTGGAGAGCTAGCATCAGTGCCCTCATGCTTGAGTGAGTGCAAAAGCATCACCACCACCACTATTTCTACTGTATGACATGTGGTGAACAGGGCCATGACAACTTCATGTAGAGGTAGAGGTAGTTAGCCTACTTAACAAGACAAAATTTCCCTGTGTCTGCTAGTCCACCTCCACCTTCTGATCCATCAGTTTATGGAAGTAGTGACCCAAGGCTGTAATACTACTCAAGTACAGTTTCTATGGCAAAGATGGAAGGGCACTGTCAGCAATGACATGACATTGGGCACTATTTACATATACATCGTGGTCCTCCACTGTGTGATGACATCAGGATGGGTCTGGTTCAATTTCATGAACACAGCCAATCCATCTACAACCTAGGGATGGATGGTTAATAAGTGAGTATTCTGTCACTGACTCATGTATATTTACCCCCATGGGGGGTACATACCATGGGATGCAGCACTGTTGCATTTCTCTCACAAAGTGCATGTGTTTCCCTGATCCAGGAGCAGAATGTCATAAGGTGGGAATTGAGTGAACCACTGGCAGTCTTTGGGTTGGTGGTGTGGATGGGAAGGATGGGAGGAGCTGGTAGGTTCTCTGTGCAGATGGCACTACCCTTGGCCCTGCTACTGACAGCAGGGAGGCATCTGTCTCTTCTGGCCCTCTTTGAAGTGACAGCACGCAGCTTCTTTGGACTGATAGTGAGTACTATGCTTTGCAGTGCATGCCTTCCACCTTTGTCCAAATTGCACTCCACATTGACATGTAATTCTGTTTCTGTTCGTCTCTTGATTGTGTTAGATGGCTTGGCTTTATGATCTAGTCTGTCAGGCCTAGCACAAGGCTCTGTCTGCACACTATGTTGTCTCGATGTGTGTGTGTATCCTGTGTATATATATAACTGGGGTGATAGCACCAGAATGAACAAGACCCACCTGTGGAATCTATGTTTGGAGGATTTGATCTTATTCATAGTGCATGTGAGTAGGTGTGATTACAGGCCTTACATGCCTCAAGCCTCAGAGATGGCCCCTGCTACGGGCTGCTAGTGGCTCCTCCGATGTCGGTCTGACCTCCACAGATTGTGTAGCATCAACCTCACCTCCATTCTCTGAGCTGCTTGGAGGGTATGCACTGCCTTCTGAGTCATATTGCTCTTCATACTCTGTAAGCATTGAAACACACATTAACTTTCATAGGATGTATTTCTACATTTACATCACACTAACCAAAATGTATTGAGCCATCAAAGTGGGTGGTAAAATCAAAGGGGTTGATAGAGGCATGTGCTTGGGATGTGCCAGGGAGACATAGAGGACTCAATGATTCACCTAGCTCATTGGTAAGCCTCCTGATCGACACACATCATGGATGGATGTACGGAGTGCTCACAATGCAACCTCGTGCATGCTTGAGGGGCCCCCATTATCTAGTCTAAAGATTAGTCAGGTCAATAACAAATGGGTAATAGCAGGCTTACCCCCTTGCTCACATTGGAGTCTTCAGTGCTGTCATAGGACGACTCACCCAGGCCTAACCTCACCATCTCCCTCACCATTTTCATCTCAATTCTGCCTTCAGATTCATTCCCCCCCCTTGGCCTTCCCCTCATCCCTCTGCTTTGCATTCTCCATTGCCTTGTCAATTGCACCCCAACCTACCTCATCAGCTCCCCACTTCGTCTGCTTCTGCTTCTGCTTCGTCCCCTTGTTCTGCTGCTACATCTGCTTGTCCTGCCCTTTCTCCTCCATTCTCATCATCATCATCACCTGTGTTGCCTTCCCACTCTCTGGTTCCTTCCCCTTTTCTCTGTCCCTCCCCTTCCCCTGCACTTCCACATCCCTTTCACTTGTTCCATTCTCTTCCTCTGTCTTCATAACAGTCACTCTCCCTGTGTCATCCTGCACCCCCCCTTCATTGACATCTGTCTTTTCCACCTGACAGGCTCCCCACATTGCTCTCATCCCCCTGGATCAGTCACAATCCCATGCCTGCTGTTCCATTGACAAGTTTCTCAACACTCTCTAGTATATGTTAATGCCATAGTGTGTGATATACAGTTACTGCTCACCTGTCACCACTGCACTCCGCTTCCTCCTGTTTCAATATGTTGCTTGAAGGGAGAATCCATACCATTGACTGACTGTGTCAAGCAGCTGGTTCCATTCAGTAGCCTTGGTGACTTTGGACAGAGAGTAGTTGTGTTCTATCCCACTAAAGAGGTGCCCAAGCAATGCATTGTAATGGGTCCAGTCTGTAAATGTGAGAAATATCAGAGAGAAGGTAGCGATCTGGCAGAATGTACCTGTGTCCACACTCTTGGGGTCATGGCAGCCAACTATGAACTCAGTCACGAGGTAGAGGTCGAAGTAGTGGATGTATATATTGGGTCTCAGGTTCTCACCATTGTACAAGCAGCTGATGAGCAGCTACTCAAGGACCATGTCCATCATCACCAGCATGTGTTGAAGGAAGTCAACTCCACCAGGGCTGAGCCAGTCACATGAGTCATGGAAATAGTTATACAGCCCTGTGAAGAGATGATACCACCAGAGGAAGCAGAGGAGGTGTATGACATAGTATCCAGGGATCTTCATCTTGAACACAGGAGTGGTAGATGGGGGCATAGACTTATACACAGAACCCATGGAGTCGCCAGGTAGATGTGTGATGGAATAGTGCAGTTGGGGGATAAAATGCAGGATGGCCATGTGATACTTGTTTCCAATGACGGCTTCAGGGTAGAAGGAGCCCAACATGTTTGTTGGCACCACTAGGAAGGATGCCAGAAGATCAGATAGACTCCACCCAGACCTTATACCTATATATCTGCCATAAGCACATTGGATAGTGAAAGGGGAACTAGGTTTGATGAGTGGTCTGAGTACTATAAATAGGAAAAGGGTGTATGGCTTGTCAGCCAACACTGCAGACAGCAAGCTATGTTTTGTAGGTTGTTTATGCAGGTCCTGAAGACAGGGTTAGATGGCTACTCAGAAGGGGGGCATGTCTGTAAACCTCTACAGGCCTTCGAATGCCTGATCCTGAGTAGCACAAGGGTGTGATTGACAGGTCAGGAGCCTATGGCCCAAACAATGCCAAATTAGTCAGATATAAAGTGCAGGCATCCTGGAGTTGTCTTGGGGTATTTTTGAGGGTCTGGTTGGGAGCATGATGCAGTAGGAGGTTTAGGAAAGGGGGCAGGAAGGAAAGGAATGGGGGTGGTTGTGGCGTGGTTTGATGCACAACATTGGACAGTTTAGGGGCGCAGGAGTAAGGTTCGGCCAAGCCTGGTCAGGCTCGACCAAGCTTGATGGACAAAGACATGTGGGTTGGGGACACGGTGGTCGGGCTCAATCAGGCTCAGCCATGCCCCATTTAACCCTTCTGTTGCATCCATGGATGAGTGGGTGGTTGGGGTTGTCCAGGTGGGTAGTGTGGGAATCTGTGTGGGGTGTGCTACTACTGGAATCATCCATTGTCATGTGTGATGGGGGGCAGCATCACATTACTAAACATGTTCCACAGCCTTTCTGTGCTGTAAACATGGTTTATGAGCGGGAGTAGGGCCGATTCTTGAGTAAGGAGGGGGGTAGTGGGATCTGCATTGCAATCTAGTGTCATCTTCAGGGTGTGGCATTCTTGTCTATGTTTCAGGCATTCCAGTGGGAAACATCGGGATGTCTCTGGGGTGTTTTCACATGTCAGACAGCTGTGTGACTCAGTCTCATCAGTGTCTCATCACCAACAAAGCCCAATGTTATAACTGCTATTGCACCACATAGGTACATACAGCCTAATTATAAAAATCACTCTGGCTATGAAAAGCTAAACAAACCCATGGTGCCTGCCTGGGAGTTCCCTGTACTCTGCAGCATGATTATGTTGAGACATCAATGGATTGTGCATGGTGGGGTCAAAATGTAAAGGTGAGCCAGTGCTTGTACCAGCTACAGGCTCAATGACAAATGTTTGAGCCCCAAAGACAGGGGGGGGGGTATATGGCCAGATTGGAGGTGGCAGCTGGGGCATACAAGCTGCCTCCACGCTTGCAGGGATGAACACCACTACAACCTTCTATGGAGTTCTGGAGCTGCCTGTGTTGGCATCCAGCTTTTTCCTGAGAAGGCAATAGTCAGCTAAATGCACAATAATAAACCAACACCTACATTCCTTCCGAGTTCAGCCATTGGAGGTGATCTTGAAACACTGCTCCCAGTTCTTTGTGATGGAGGAAGTTGATGATGCCTTTGAGGTAGGAGTTGAAGTGCAGCCCATAGTACCCCCCATTGAAGGGCAGGGCAGTGCCATGGCAAACCTGTTGCCCCTGGTCCTCATGATGGAGTGCACGAAGGAGCTAAAAAAAAACCATGAATTTAAAAATAGAACGCATAAAGTTTGGACCCTACCGCTGTTGCTGACAGTGCATACATCGGTGCTAGGGTTGTCTGGTAGCTGGTTCTGAAGGATTGAACCAGAGAAATTGATTGTGTATACCAAAACATAATATGGAACTTTTTGAATGTATCATTGCCAAAGTATCAAACAATGTGACCCTGTATAAATGCATAAGTACATGTACGAGGGCATGAAAGATATAATGTAACAGTGCCAGGATCATGCTTGTGAAGAAAAAACTGGGTATGGTCAGTCTGATCAGTGATTTGCTTTACCTGATTATCCATCCATGCAATCAAGGCCACCTGATCTGCCTTGACTGCAGGATCCGGGCACTGTAGGAGCAGCTGAGCATAGGGCTCAGCAAACCCAACCAGTTTTGATCAGGCCTCTGTGAGCCCTTTTCCAATCTAAATAAAGCGATTAGTGGATGAGAATGGTGGCCATGCCCCTGTATTCACCAAGTATGCCATGTTTTCATCCCATTCTACTCCTGGAATGGTCGGGTTAAATGACAAAAAAAAAGAACTGGGAATGCTTGTTGCTTACGGTGCTTCAACCTGTTTCCTGCTGCATATAAGTTCTCCTTGATGTTGGCCTTGCATTCTGCACACATGGCATTGCTGTATAGCCACCCAACCTCCAATAGCATGTCATTTACCGCCACAGTGCATGCTGCTCACACAATGGTCTGGGTATTGCAATCAAACAACAATAGAGCTGGAGCATTGCCTTTGCTTGGGGTGCTGTTGCATTGGTTCGTGTGCGATTTGGACATTTGACTTGTTGAATGGAGGCTTGTTGAGGCAGATGTGCACAGCAAGTTTTGCAAAGAAAGGGCCAAGCTAGATCCTTGTTCTTGCTGGTGTTGAACAGGTATCTCTGCCTCTTGCCCACTTGCCTGTGATGGCATCATGGCATACAGATAATGTGCTATACGATGGATCAATGACTCACCTGGATCAATTCTGCCATTGTACAGAATTGCTGGCCTACAGCATCAATGCTGCCTCCTGCTGCATTGGATAGAAAGGGGAGACCTTGAACACCTTCCAAGTTGGCTTGCTGGGAGCTGGACTGGAGACCAGACTGGGGGCTGAACATATCCATGTTTTCATACAATGGGGAAGCATCAGAAAATATTGAAGCATAAGGTAGCCCAGTGAATGGCACAAGTCAAGACACTAGCTGGTTAGATGGCAGAGATGATGCTTGGCTGCATCCATGGCTGTAGCTATGGCAGTCATGGGTTGAAATGCATGTACAAGGAGGCATGGGGTATGGGGAATATGCCCAACAGCACCAACCTTTTAGTATCTGGGAGGGAGGGGCAGCAGGGATATTCCAGTGAGCTTGAAATCAATGCAACGAACACACACATTGTGCCTTCCATTCAGTACGAGTGAGGTTCTTGTGGCAAGAACAACCCCCAGATTAACGCCAATCGGTCATCAATTGAGCTCCACCACCCCATGTGGTGTCACAGCTTCGACAAAGCTGTAAAATGCTGGAAGTGGAGGCATGTCTGGTGAGTTTTGAGTGCTGTACGACTGGTCAAATTAAAGTGCATGATACCATGATGGCAAAGGGGGTAACTTGAGGGTTTTTAGAAGAGTGACTCAAGAAGGGCAGCTTGGGTGACTCAAGCCAGCGCTGCTAGTAGGAATTTTGGACACATGACCCCCTCAATCAAGCCTAATGGAGAGTAATCAGTAGTCAAGCTGATTGGCAGGGTAGTCTTAAATGTTGGCAGGTAGGGCACATGGTAGGGTAGTCAAACTCAATTGGTAGGGAAGGTTGGAGAAGGGAGTAGCACAGCCACAGGGATGGAGGGGGCACAGCCACAGGTGGAGAGGAAAGTGGGGTTGTTAATTTTAATTTTATTGTTTTTTTGGGGAAGCACAGCCACAGCCACACATTAATTTTTTTGGGGGGGTACAGCCACAGGGTTGGAGGAGTGCAGCCTCAGGTGTCAGGTGCAGGGGTGCAGCCACAGGGTTGGAGGGGCACAGCCACAGGGGGTGGGTTGTTAATTTTTTTTTGGGGGGGCACAGCCACAGTTGGAGGGGCACAGCCACACATATCAGTCATTGTAGTCAAGCTGATTGGCACCTGGGGGACATGGTAGGGTAGTCAGAGCTGATTGGCAGGGTAGAGGGGACCACATGGCAGCGTAGTCAAGCTGACTGATAGGGTAGCAGAGCTGGTTGGTTAGGTAGAGTCAACTTGATTGGCAGAGTAGAGGAGCACAAGTCAAACTGATTGGCTGATCCAAGCCTATTGACAGGCAAGTATAGCTGATTGGCAGGGTAGTCTTATAGTAAATGTTGGCAGGTATGGCACATGGTAGGGTAGTCAAACTGGCACAGCCACAGGGGGAGAGGGAAGCACAGCCATAGGGGTTGTAAGGGGGCACAGCCACCAGGGTTGGAGGAGGGAGTAGCACAGCCACACAAGAAGAGGGGGCACAGCCTATTGAATCATTTCCAATGTCCAGTAGGTGTGGCTGTTGTTCTTATATGAGAATCACACTTTCAGTTCAGCAAGGTTGGTAGCATTGACCAGTCTGAGGAACAAGTTCATTTCAGCCCTTGACATGAGTTCTGCAAGGTCCACAGGATAGAGCTGCAAGAGCTCTTTCTTGGTGTACTTGTTGAGCTCTGCAGGCTCACTGAGGTTCTGCACCCAATGGACTGCCACCTCAGAATAGGTCCTCAGAGACTGGTGAAGAAGGAGAAGCAAGTCAGTGCAGTTTATTGACAAAGTGCACCATTGAAAGAAAAAAAAAAAAGTACCCCAAGAAGAGATTCAAGCTTTTCCAGGACATCTGCAATGTTCTTGTTGTTAAAGTCAACACCCAACCCAGGTGATAGGACAGTCTTGGCTATGCATCCCATCCTCACCTGGTTTTCCTTGCAAAGATCAATATGCTCAGTGATATGCACATTCTGGTTGCCAAGCATTTTGTTTTCCAAGGCATACACTCCCTCCAGCATGTCAATGCAGTCCTCATTGGTCATTCTTGGTTGAGTCTGAAGACTGTCCTGCCATGTCCAAGTACCTTGTGAATTCATGAGCATGACCCACTTCTTGAACTACAGTGGCTCAAATAAGTGTCCCAATGTTGGGTCATTCTGGAAAAACTTGACATTTGCAAGAGAACCAGAATGCATTAGCTCTAGCCCTTGCAGGGCCATCTATGGCCCTAACCCTTGCCATGAGTATGAGCACTTAGTCATGTGATTTGGTTGCCATGGGACTGAGATATAACCATTTCAAAATGATAGGTCATTGGGACACTTATTTGATCATGATGTTATCAGTCACCATTTGATAAATAACATAATGTTTTGATGGATTCTGTGCTTCAACCCTGTCTCATTATGTAACCTACATGACCCTGAGCACCATAAGGGGCAGGAATACTACCTGGCTGACCCTACTTTACCTTGAAACCTATTTCTGCCTCTACTACAGTCAATGTCCTGTTTCTCTCTGAATCTGGCCTTTCTGCTAGGCAAATATCATTCCAAACTGGTCTGTGGAAGTCCACTGTGGCCAGGGCTATCAAATATATTCATCCAGGCAAGGAAAACATCAATTTAGACTGTCCATCCAAGCTTTCTTCTACTGAAAGGAGGAGAATTATTTCTAGCATTACCACTGGCAAGGTTGAAAATGCTATCCAGGCAATCTGTCTCATCATTCTACCCTCTCCTCTCCTATCTCTTCCAAAACTGTTTGCAATGTGCTAAAGTCTACATCTATAAAGGCTGTAGTCAAGAAAAATAAACCACTCTTGCATATTAGGTATAAAGATATAGCTGGTCATTGCTCTTAAGTACCAACACTGGACTGTGGAGGACTGGACTAGGGTAATCTGGTCAGATGAGACCAAGAGTAACAGGATTGGGTCAGATGGAAGTAGAAAGTGGGAGGAAAACCTTGGTCAGACAGGGAGACACAGGGGGCAGTAAAGTTTGGAGGAGGTATCTTGATGGTTTGAGGATGCATGGGCTGGAATGAAGTGGGAATCCTTGCAGAGGTGGAAGGGAGGATGAATGCTGAGCAGTATGTCTCCATTATGGAGAATAATCTGCTTTCTACTATGCAAAATTGTGGAATCTCTGGGGAGAGCATTATCTGTGAACAAGATAATAACACCAAGCACATGTCTAAAAGAGCCCATGAGTGGCTGGAATCTCAAGGTATCAAGGTTCTTGATTGGCTAGCACACTCTCCAGACCTTAATCCCATTGAACATCTCTGGTAAATCCTGAAAAAGAGCCTTAACAGCTATGTAACACCACTGGAAGGGGTTTGGGAGCTTTGGAAAGGATTGATGTGGAATGGGGCAAGATAGAGGTTGAGAAATGTTAAAGATTAATAGAAAGGATGCATAGAAGAATAGAGGCACTGATAAAGGCAAAGGGATGGCATACAAAGTACTGAAATTGTGGAATAGAAATGTTGCTCAAATAAGTGTCCCAATGACCTATCATTTTGAAATGGTTATATCTCAATCCCATGGCAACCAAATCACATGACTGAGTACTCATACTCATGGTAAGGGTTAGGGCTATGAATGGCCCTGCAAGGGCTAGAGCTAATGCATTTTGGTTCTCTTGCAAATGTCAAGTCTTTTCAAAATGGCCCAACATTGGGACACTCATTTGAGCCACTGTACAATTGCATGTTTTTTGCAGGTTCCAGGTACCTTTGATTGTGATCAGCTCTCAATGTGCTTTGGAGTTTTTCAAAGCAGGCATCAGTTTCTTGATCATGATCTCTACCTTCTTGATGTGCTGGCTGTCCAGCCATAGAAATGTTATGTGATGCAATATTATATGAAAGAACCTGAGAAATTCTGCTTGAATGAGGTCAAAAGAGCTTTCGTCCAGGGGGATGGTGTTGATGAGGATGAGCTCTATTGAGGTCACATTCCTGCCCAGGCCTTTAGAGACGAAACTGTGTTATGAAGCCTTGATGTGCTCAAAAACCTTTTTCTGAAGGGGTTTGTCTTAAAGGAGAGGTTTCTCCTTTATGGAGGTGGATGCAATGACCATTGGCTTCCAGTTGTAGATGGCAACCAGACTCATGCAATGGTATGCAAAGAGAATAGAGTAGGTTAAGAGGAAGAAAAAAAACACAGCTCAGGTTGATGCAGTTCATCAACAAATTATGCTGTTCTCACCTTGTTAATATAAGGGCAGTCCAGTTTCTCCTTGAAGAAATGTTCCAGGGAGTGAAGATGGTTGTACCACATGTGTGGCTTTTGGTTGATGCCCACCAGGGTGAACAGGTCAATCCAGAGCATGACCTGTCAAGCACCAATCAAAAATCACCCAATCAATCAATCAATCAATCAATCAATCAAGTATGTTATACTTGCCTCCATGATGGCTGGTTGCACCTCAAGAAGCTGCTGCCCCAAGGTGTACAGAAAAATCTTGTTCAGAATGGGGAAGTGTTCAACCATTGAGGTCAGATATAGTTGTTTCATCAGACTGTGTTACAATACCTTGATCTTTGCTGGCATGCAATGCTTGATGATGGTGGCAGTGGAATTATTGTATAGAGCCCTTTGCAGTAGTTCCATCTCCACATCTGCAATGATGTGGGGTACCATGTTCCAATAGTCTGCATGCTGAGCCCAGCTTTGGTGTTGTCATGGCACTAGAAGTGTTCAAATCAAAAAAAAATGGAAAACATAGTTGAACATCTGCTTGTCTCTCAGAAGTTTTCCCAGGTGGGACATGGAGAGAGACTTGTAAGTCAAGAGGGCAGAGTTGATATATTGAGTTCTGTCTTGGACAGAGGTGGTGTGCAGAAGGATGTTCATGATAGTGTGAAGCGCATTGTTGTTGCTGTCCTGGTGGGTGGGCAGCAGCACATTGGCAGCAAGGTAGTGCTCTATTAGGGAGCACTGCTCATGATTGCAGATATAGTCTATATTGTAATGCAGGCTTCTTTTTAGTATTGGTCTGGTTAGTGCAGTTCATTGATAAACTGTGCCAGCCTTGCAGTGTGCTTGCCAAGGTCAAGGAAACGAATGAGCCAGACACTGTGAATTCTGATCTTCACTACCACCTCAAACATGGCTTGCATATATGTCTCTTGGATGTGATAGGCAGGTCCCTTTGCTTTTTGAGTGATGGCTTGCTTGTGTTGAAGATATAGAATGCGATAGTCTGAGTATTCACACATGTATGTGAATTGATGGTTGCCATTATAGAGAAGCAAGGTGGACAAGGTGGTGGTGGATGATCACCAGACGGCATTGTTGTATGGTTCAGCCTGGGCAGGCTGCAGGGAGGTAAGGTTGACATTGTTCTTGTGGATGCCCAGGGCCATGGCATTGGTGATGACATGGTTGTGCAGACTGTGAAGCTTGACTCCTTCTATGAATTCTTTCATGAACTTGGCATTGATGTTACAAAGATTGATTTGTTGCTGCTGTATCTTTGGACCCTGGCTGAGGTCCATGTTGTCCATGACTGTCATGAAGGCATATCCAAGGGTGGCATCATTGATCAGCTTTTTGACCTGGTCCATGAGGATCTGAATCTTGGAGGATTCAATGTTCTTGATAGCAGGAACCTTTTTTGGGTGTGTGTGAGCAATGTGGTTGAAGACAGTGTTTGACATCATGATCAAGGAAACAAATGAGCGAGATAGCTTGTTTTCAGTATTGGTCTGGTCAGCACAGTTTGCCAGCCTTGCAGTGTGCTGACCAAGATCAAGAAAACAAACCAGCCAGATATCATGAATTCTTATCTTGACTACAGCCTTGATCATGGCTTGCATGTATGTCTTCCAGATGTGGTAGGCAGGCCCCTTTTCCTTTTGAGCAATGGCTTGCTCATGTTGAAGATATAGAATGTGATAGACTGAGTATTCATGCATGTACATGAACTGATGGTTGCCATTGTAGAGGAGCAAAGTGGACAAGGTGATGGTGAATGTTCACCTGATGGCATTGTTGTATGGTTTGGCCTGGGCAGGCCACAGGGAGGTAACGTTGATGTCATTCTTGTGGATGCCCAGGTCCATGGCACTGGTGATACACAGTTGTGGAGACCATGCAGCTTGACTTCTTCCACAAACTCCTTCATGAACTCAGCATTAATGTTATGAAGGTTGATTTGTTGACACTGCATCTTTGGGCCCTGGCTGAGGTCTATGTCGTCCATGATGGTCATGAGCACATATCCAAGGGTTGCACTGTTGATCAGTTTTTTGACTTGGTCCATGAGGACCTGAATCTTGGAGGATTTGATCTTCTTGATGGCAAGAACCTTTTGGGTATGTGAGTAATGTGGTTCAAGACAGTGTTTGACATCATGATAATGATTGCTTACCATCTTGGACTTTTCCTTGGCTTTGCCCTTTGCCCTTGGGATCCTTCATTTTGTCCTTGGTCTTTTTGTGTGTCTGATCAGCACAGTTTGTTGACAAACTGTATCAGTGATGGCTTACCTGAGCAGCAGCTGCATCCATGGCTTTTTCCTTTTCCTTGCCCTTTTCCTTTTCCTTTTCCTGTTCATCATCATTGTTTTCATTGTCCTCATTGTCAGTTCGATTGTGTGAATGAAGAGATCTGATGAAAACAGAGATGACGATCTTACCTTGTCTATATCCATGTCCTCCTGTCATGTTTCAAGTGTTTAGTTTGCTATTTTCTATGACATATGCTTGTTTTAACTACTTACATTTGCCAGGTTGATAATGTCTCTAATGATGGGGGTGGTGATGCTCATCATATTGTTCTATATAATATGTATGGTGAGGTGGCAAAGGCCACATTATAGTGATATATGTACATTGAAATAATGTATAAACCCTAGGGTAGGGGTTATATTTACCTAGGTATTACCTAGATAGTCTCATAACCTAAATCAAATGAGTACTTTGTATATTTTC
>JBBPSY010000138.1:0-10171 GCA_038093855.1 Rugiboletus extremiorientalis
GAGAGGCCATGATTTGTTGGGAGTTTTCTAAAGCAGCCTTTGCTTCATCCCTGGTGGAGCTAAGCAGGGAGAGGCGATCTGCCAAAGCTGGCATGAACATGGGTCTGATCTTTGGATAAGAACAGGGTTGGTATCCCAAGAGGAGGAAGAACAGGGATTGTTTGATAGCAGAGTGGGTCATGGCATTGTGATGAAATTTGGCCATTGGTAGAACATCCACCCATTCTGCAGGGTTTTCCTGGCAAAAGAGATGAAGGTAGGTCTTGAGCTCCTGATTTACACATTCAGTCTCTCTGTCCATCTGGGGATGATATGCAGTGGAGAGGGCGACATCATAATGGAGAAGCTTGGACAGCTTGAGAGTGAAGGTGGAGGTGAATTGGAGGCCCCGATTGGAGATGATGCAGTCATGGAGTCTGAATCAGGGAAAGATGTGGGTGAAAAACAATTTAGCAATCCCTTCAGGAGAGATATTTTTAGAGCAAGGCATGAGAATCACCCCCCACATAAGGCCATGGTCCACCACAACCAGCACAGTGTCAAGACCCCCCACCATTGGGAGTAGGCCAGAGATGAGGTCCATGGAGATATGCTGGAAGGGGTGGGAGGCTGTGGTGGGAATAGGGTGGAGTGGGGGCCGGGTTGGGTGGGTGTTGACCTTCATTTGTTGACAAGGTGCACAGCCAGCAATATAGTGGCAGATGAATATGGACATCCCAGGTCACCAGTAGTTATGGGAGAGGAGAGACAAGGTCCAGGTGAAGCTGGTGTGACCCCTGTGGGGAGAGTTGTGGATACTGGAAATAAGGGCAGTTTGGCAGTCCTCAGAGACATAGGTATGGCTGAGATAGGTAAGATTGTGGCCGTCAAAGGCCCAATCATCTGGGTGGTGTAGGATCCCTTGGATCTCTACAGTTGTAGGTCCCAGATTCCTGGATACTGAACATCCCATAGGTACTGTCAAAACATGCATACCCACCATCATTCCGTGTCTGTCAAAGTGTGTCCCAACAAAGTACATATGTATTTCTGTCCATTTGATCCAATCTGTCAATCCAGCACAGTTGGATTGGTGGGTTTCTGTTCCTTTTTATTTTCTTATTCATTTGAACTTGTATGACATACCATATAGTGTTCCAAACCTTCCGTACCGTGCGTACTATGTACAAACCGGACCCGACTACTTACATTACCCTACATTAGTGGTGTTTTAGTGGCGCCATGGACAATTACCATAGTAAAGGCCCTGAGGCATGGCCTGGGCTACATAAACTACAAGGACAGTTAGAATAGAACACTTCCCTTTTGACTGAATCTCTGTCGGGAAGCTCACCACCATTCATTCTTTCACTCATCTTTCAAATCCGGTCCTTGTCCTTGACCAGAAACGTTCGTTTTTCAATCCGGAGACTCATTCCAGTGGTCCAAACTCATCCGGATACCCACATTCACGTCCATCAACGCTGAGGTGTGTGTTATGATAATGGGAACCCCCATACCTTTTTCTTCTTTCAGATAGCTTTCCTCATTGTCATCATCGCTCATCTTCCCCTTGCTCCTCCTCTGTTGCCTCCCTCATACACAGGACACCATCATATAGACCATTACCAGGACCACCTTGCTACGCCTACCATTAGGCCTAGAAGGTTATACTTTGTATGGAACATCGCTCGTGCCTCTAGCACTTGCTTGTCACCCAGGTAGCCTCTATCACCACCACCGCTTACCCAATGCCACATGGCTAAGCTCTACCTGCACCACCGTGTTCTAGCCGCTCGCCCTTGTCCACAGTGTCCTTGGGCTCATGCCCATCACACTCCTTAGGTCTCCCTTTGTCCCATGTCACTGACACGCCTTTGTCTTCCTGTTTAGGCATCACTCGGTACTTCTTGTGATCCACAGTTGCCTTCCTGATCGGACATCCTCGGGTCATCTTGGACTCTGTTCTGCTCGCTCGGACCCTGTCCTTGCTCACGCCATTAGGCTTCCATGACTTCACGTCTACTACCACCAGGATGCTCGATCAAGCTTGATAGCCTTCCCCATCAAGCAGATCATTCCTCATTTGGCGATACAGCTCCCGTTGTCTTGCAGTCTTACCAACTCAACTGACGCACCATGCGCTCACCTTGTCAACCACCTCAGTTGCGGAACTGGCTCTCTTCCTCTTCTGGCATTCTCCTCAGTCCTCCTCGGAGATGTCAGACCATTAACCTTTATAGACATTTAACCTTTCCATTCCAAGCATGCTCCTTTCAGTCGCATGCCTCACTCTATGTCTTTCCCTTTCTCAGCATGCTCCCTTTGGTAGCATGCTCTCTATTACTATATGTAGCACTTGTACATTGTTGGTCCATGCTAGAGTACTGCCACTCCTGTATGGTATAAATACCCCTGCAGAACTACTGGGATCCCCAGCTAGTTCTACGCAATTATACCTGCAATTACTGGTGTTCTCCTTGCTCCCCTCCTCAGAGACTGGGACTCTCCTGAGCTCCCCTAGTTCTGCTTTGTTGAGGTTATGCTTGTTGCAACACCTCTTCATTGAGGTTTGTTGTTACTTGCATGAGACTCCAGTGCTCCCACTGCGACAGTCGCCTTGCGTCATAACAGTGTGTTCCTAGCAATCCACCCACTGTTGATATCCTACAGAACCCCTTGGGACGAGGAATACTCGCCCGAACTATTGTTTTGTTGAAACAAGGGAATCCAGAAGGTAACACACTTACAGTGAGCAACAAAACTGTTCCAATGTTTGATACTTTTGGAGTATTTGATAAATACTGGGGGACCTATTGAAGCTAAGCCTTTAGACTATAGGATTAGTAGAAAGCCCATATCAGGGGCATTCCAAATATATATACATGTCTTATGTAATTCTTGCTATATGCGGAAATATACACTGATTGTTATGGGGTACTCATTGGAACAGTTTTGTTGCTAACTCAATATAATATGGAAATGCTATGTTATGTAAGGATATTACATAATATGTTGGTCAGGTGATCTATAAAAAGTTCAACAGTGTACAAACAAGCCAAAATACCACACCTCTTTCCACTACCATCACCATGAAATCTCTCTCTGCTGATCAAACCAATCAAGTGATTGCTCTCTTGGATTTGCAACAGTCCACTCGCCAGATTGCTGTGGCTACTGGCCTGGGCATTGCTACTATCAGTAGGGTTCGCTCCAAACTTTGTCCTGACCTTCAAAAGTCTTCTGGTGGACGTCCTTCCCTCTTAATAGGCACTGACATGCATCATGCTATTTGCCTCATCAGTACTGGCAAGGCTGAAAATGCTGTCCAGGTGACAAGAGCACTTCAGGACATCAAGAATCAGCCTATCTCCTCCCAGACAATTCATCGTCACCTCAAAAAGGCTGGTATGAAGGCTGTGGTGAAGAAGAAATGCCCTCTTCTTTCCAAGTGCCATAGACAAGCACATATGGATTTTGCTCTTAGTCATCAAAACTGGACTGTGGAGGACTGGAAGCATGTCATATGGTCAGATGAGACCAAAATCAATCGCCTGGGGTCAGATGGTAGGAAGTGGGTGTGGAAAAAGGCAGGAGAGGGACTTAGTGATTGTTACGATGCAAGGCAACTGTCGCAGTGTGAGTACTGGAGTCTCTGCAAGTAACAACGGACTTCAATGAAGAAGTGTTGCTACGAGCATAACCAAGGTGAAGTAGAACTAGGGGAGCTCAGGAGAGTCCCAGTCTCTGAGAGGGAGCAAAGAGACACCAGTAATCACAGGTATAATTGCATAGAACTAGCTAGGGATCCCAGTAGTTCTGCAGGGGTATTTATACCATACAAGAGTGGCTGTACTCTAGCATGGACCAACAATGTACAAGTGCTATGTATAGTAATAGAGAGCATGTTACCAAAGGGAGCATGCTGAGAAAGGGAAAGACATAGAGTGAGGCATGCAACCGAAAGGAGCATGCTCAGAATGGGAAGGTAAATTGTCTATAAAGGTTAAAGGTCTGACATACTCCGAGGAGTACCGAGGAGATGTCAGAAGAGGAAGAGAGCCTGTTCCGCAACTGAGGCAGTTGATGAGGCGAGCATATGGTATGTGGGGCGAGTGTCAAGTCCGTTCCCTCCAGGTACAAGTCCGACGGAGTTCCGGGGTGTCAGTACGAAGTTGGGTGGAGGTCCGACGGAGGATAAGGAGGTCAAGGGTACTCAATGGATAAGGACGTTGGCACAGGACTTATGTGTCACGCCCTTGCCGAGCCTCGTGTCCTTGTATTTGGGAAGTAGTACGGAGGAGGGTAAGGGAAGGTCGGAAAGGGACTTGGGCAAGGAGGGGTGACTTAGTTGATTTACAAACTGAGGTCTAGAGACAGAGGGCGCAGTACTTATACTACGTACCAGGACTGAGATCGGAAGAGGGTATGTAGCAAATGACAGATGGTAGCTACGAAGTGAAACAAATGATGATGAAGTATGACAGGAGCATATGGAGGATGACAGGAGACATATGGAGGATGACAGGAGACACATGGTTAGGTACGAGAACATGAAACAGAATGTCAAGGGGAACGAAGGGTGATGTCATACGGAAGTCCAGTAGGGAAGCACGCAACTCCGGATACTGGTTATAGACCAAATATGGACCTGGTGGTTGCGCACCAGAGATGTAAAGAAAACGACCGGAGGTGGTTGCTTGACCACTGGAGATCATGGATATGACAGCAAGGTGGTAAGACTGCAAGACAGCGGGAGCTGTATTGCTGAATAAGGAATGATCTGCTTGATAGGGAAGGCTATCAAGCCAGATCGAGCATCCCAGTGGTAATAGACATGAAGTCGTGGAAGCCTGATGGTGCGAGTGAGGATAGGGTCCGAGCAAATGGAACAGAGTCTGAGATGACTTGAGGACGTCCGATCAGGAAGGCGACTGTGGATCATGAGAAGTACCAAGTGATGCCTAAAGCAGAAAGGTGGTATGCATCACGGACATGGGACAAAGGGAGATGTCTAGAACAAAGGGACATGCCTAGATACATAATTCCCTTTCTTTCTCTTCAGCAGGCACAGGGAAGGAGGGAGGCGCTGTTATGATAATGGGAACTCCCATACCTTTTTCTTTCTTTGGTTAGCATTCCTCATCATCACTCGTCTTCCCTCACTCCTCCTCGTATCCCTTTCCCTTGTCCATGCAGGACATTGTTGCCTTAGACTGGCTCCAAGACTATGCTACACTATGCCTACTGATAGGCCTAGAAGGCTAGCGCTTACCCAGAACATCACTCATACCCCAGCACTTGCTCATCTCCCAGATAGCCCCTATCATCACCACCACTTGCCTATGTCCCCTATTCCTGGGATAGCCAAGTACCCTATCTGAACTCCAGTAGTACTCTGTCAGTGCCACATGCTTATCAAGGCATGTCCCTTTGTTCGCCCTGGTCCTTGTAATCCTCAGGCTTGTACCCACTTCCCCTTCAGTCTCCCTTTATCCTAATTCCCAATGCGTCTCATCTCACCTCTCTCGGCATCGCCTGGCATTCTCCTGATCCACTGTTGCCTTCCTGATCAGACATCCTTGAGTCATCTTGGACTCTGTTCCATTCCCTCAGACCCTGTCCTTGGTCATTCCCATCAGGCTTCCTCAACATCATCCCGATCCATCACTATTGCCTCTGTGATGCTCACCACCATTCCTAATCTGGCTTGTTGCCAATTCACCACAAGTGGATCCTTCCTCATTCGGCACTACTGCTCCCACAGCATTGCCTCTCTCTCTCAATCTGGTTTGTTGCTCCTTCACAATGCGGATCCTTTGCCTTTCTGGTCAACTGCCTCCATTGCAGAACCAGATCCATTCTAACTCTGTGTCACCATTCCTTTTATGGTTCCACAGACCTTTACCCTTTTATATCTATCGTATGTTTCACCTTTCCTCATATATCTCTTTAACACATGTACCATTGGTCACTTCACCTTCCGATACCATTGCCCAAGTTTGGTATAGTAGTCAACTTGCTCCTTTGAACATCATCTCCTTGCTTAGCCATACTTCTTCCCTGTAGTATATAAGCCCTGCCTTGTAGATGCTAGCTCCCCAGCTAGTTCTATGCAATATACCCTGCGATTACTGGTGTTCACTTGTTCCCTCTCCATGAGGCTGAGGCTCTCTTGAGTCCTCCTAGTTCCCTTTGCTTGGTTAGTGCTTGTGACTACACATCTTAACTGATGTTGTTAGTTACTTGCTTGAACTCCAGTCTTCGTACTGTGACAGTTGCCTTGCATCATAACAGGTGCCCTCCTGCATGGCCTGGAGGGCAGAGACAATGACAGGATCCTTTGGGGTAGAGGATGCAATTTTGTTGGTGATAGCAAGGTCGAGGGAGCAGGTGAAGACTTCGTCAGGAAGGAGTTGGAGGGCTGTGTTGTTGTGAGATATATCAATGATGTCCTTGCGGGAAAGGGCGTCTGTGGGACCCATTGTGGTACCAGGGAGGTGGGTGAAAGTCAGGTCATAATCTTGCAAGAACATTTGTCACAGGGCATGGCAGCGAGACAGCTTCCGTGGTTCATGGAAGTAGGACAGGTTCTTATGGTTGGTAAGAACAGAGACAGGGTGATCAGTCCTGCAAAGATACTGCCGCCATTCCTCTAGGGCCATTATGACAGCGAGGAGTTCGCAATCATAGATGTTGTAGTTGTGCTCCATGTCTCTGAAGGTCTTGAAGATGTAGGATCAGGGGTGTAAGTCACCGTTAACATCCTTCTGCATAAGGACTCCCCTGGCCACTGTCAGAGAGGTGTCCATCATGACATAGAAAGGTTGGGAGACATTGGAAGCGCACAATATGGGTTGTTTTAGGAAGGCATTCTTTAGGGTATGAAATGCTCATTTGTGATCAGTTCCCCAGTTCCAAGCAGCCCCTTTGCGGGTGAGGTCATGGAGAGGTTTGCAGATGTCTGAAAAGGCTGGGATAAACTTCCTATAGAAGTTGCAAAACTCAATGAAGGATCGGACAGCTTTGACATCCTTGGGTGGGGTCTACTCCTCAATTTCCACTACAGTGGCTCAAATAAGTGTCCCAATGTTGGGCCATTTTGGAAAGACATGTCATTTGCAAGAGACCCAAAATGTGTTAGCTCTAGCCCTTGCAGCGTCATCAATAGCCCTAACCCCTGCCCTAAATATGAGCCTTTAGTCATGTGATTTGGTTGCCATGGCACTGAGATATAGCCATATTGAAATGACATGTCATTGGGACACTTATTTGAGCATGATATTGTCAGTCACTGTTTGATAAATAATATAATGTTCTGATGGATGCTGTGCTTCAACCCTGTCTTATTATGTAACTTATACAACCCTAAGCACTATAAAAGGCAGGGATACCACCTAGCTAACCCTACTTCACCATAAAGTCCATTTCTGCCTCTGCTAGAGCCAATATCCTGTTTCTCTCTGAATCTGATCTTTCTGCTAGACCATATCCTCCAAAGCTGGTCTGGGGAAGTCCTCTGTGGCCAGTGCTATCAAATAGTTTGATCCAGGCAAGGAAAACATCAAATTAGGCCCTCCTTTCAAGCTTTCTCCTACTAACAGAAGATAAATTGTCTCTAGTATTATCACTGGCAAGGTTGAAAATGCTGTCCAGGCCACCCATCTTATCAATTATACCCTCTGCTATCCTATCTCTACCCAAACTGATTACAATGAGCCAAAGTCTGCATCTCTAAAGGCTGTATTGAAGAAAAAGAAACCACTCTTGTATGTCAAGTATAGGAAACATAGGCTGGCCTTTGCTCTCAAGCACTAACACTGGACTGTGGAGGACTAGACTAGGGTAGTTTGGTTAGATAAGACCAATATTAACAGGATTGGGTAAGATAGAAGGGAGTATGTGTGGAAAGTGGCAGAAAATACTTTGCAAGACATGGAGATATAGAGAATAGTAAAGTTTGCAGGAAGGTTTCTTGATGGTTTGGGAATGCATGGGCTGCAATGGAGTGGGAATCCTTGCAGAGGTGGAAGGAAAGATGAATACTGAGCAGTATGGCTCCATTTTGAAGGATAATCTACTTCTAACTATGGAAAATTCCAGAATCTCTAAGGAGAGCATTATCTTTCAACAAGATAATGATCCCAAACACACCTCTAAAAGAGCCCAGGAATGGCTGAAATCTGAGGGTATCAAGGTTCTGGATTAGCCAGCACAATATCCAGACCTTAATGTTAGTGAACATCTCTGGCAAATCCTTTAAAAGAAGCTCAACAGCTATACAACATCACTAGAAGGAGTTTGAGAGCTTATGAATGGATTGGGGCAAGATAGAGGTTGAGGAATGTCAAACATTGATAGAAGGCATGCCTAGAAGAGTAGATACAGTGATAAAGGCAAAGGGAGGGCATTCAAAGTACTAAAATTGTAAAATGGAAATGTTGCTCAAATAAGTGTCCCAATGACATGTCATTTTGAAACTATTATATCTCAGTGCCATGGCAACCAAATCACATGACTAAGGGCTCATATTTAGGGCAGGCATTAGGGCTATTGATGACACTGCAAGAGCTAGAGCTAATGTACTTTGGGTCTCTTGCAAATGTCAAGTCTTTTCAAAATGGCCCAACATTGGGACACTTATTTGAGCCACTGTAACTTGGTGGGGTCCATCTTTATGTTGTCCTTAGAGACAACAAGACCTAGGTATTTGACTTTGGTCATGTCAAAGGAACATTTTTCTGGCTTTAAGTATAGGTGTTGTTTGTGGAATCATTGCAGGACTTTTTTGATATGCTCCTGATGGATTTTGGGGTCAGAGGAGTGTATAAGGACATCATCCATATAAATGACGAGCCACCCTTCTGCGATGTAGTTGGCAAAAGCATCATCCATGTATGCCTGGAAGATGGCGGGGGAGTTACACATCCCAAAGGACATGACAGTTGGCTTGAAGAGTCCAAACAGTGTGATGAAAGTGGCTTTCCATCAATCTTCAGGTTTGACCAGAACATTTGTACCCCCAACAGACGCCCAACTTGGTGAAGATGAATGACCCTTTCAGCTTGTCAAGGAGGTCATTGATGCAGGGGAGAGGGTAGGCATTCTTGACTGTGTGACCATTGAGATAACAATAGTCCTGGCATGGGCAGAGCTTCCTGTCTTTCTTTGCAACAACAAAGAAAGGGGCAGCTTGTGGGGAAGTGGATGGTTGTATTTTCCCATTAGCCAGGTTCTCATTAATGAACTTTTAGCAAGTCTTGATTTTGTTGGGGTTGAGGGAGTAGTTCTTAGCATGTTTCAGGACAAACAAGGGGAGGAGTTTAATTTTGTGATCAAAGGCACGGGAGGGGGGTAGTTCAGTAGCCTCCTCATCAATGAACATGTCAGCAAATTGTTGATACTCCTTCAAGATGGTCTTAGTGATTTTGGCTGTCTCTTGGGCCAAGGTGGTTGACAAGGTTATTTTCCAAATGTGAGTGGGCATCCATTCAAACCGAGTTTTGTAGGCTTTAGCAAGCCTGTTGTTGATGTCTAAATCCAGATACCTTAACAGGTATCGCTGGGCAAGGGCCTCTTGGCTGTTTCATCTTCATTTCATCAGAGTTGGAGGTTTTACTGATGCCTTCCAACTACTCCAATTGATGATAGGGTTTTGATCTCCTAGCCAGGTCATCCCTAGGATGATACTTTGTTGCTTTCCACTGGAAAGGACAAGAAAATCCCTGTCTTCTTTGTCTTCATCTATCTGGATGTGAAGGCAGACTTTATGGGTTATTGTTCCCATTTTATTAATGGTTTCATCTGCATTAGTAGTGGTGATGGGTCAGGCTAGACAAGTGAAAGGGAGTTTGTGTTTCTTTGCAAAGGCATAGTTGATGAAGCATGATGTAGCCCCACAGTTGATGAGGGCAGGTGTGGATACAACAGATTTGCTCCCAACTGGTGAAAGAGAAACTGGGATGAAAACAGATTTTTCATTTCGTGATACTATTACAGTTGGGAGGGTAGGAGAGCAAGATGTTGTGGTGAGTCTCCTTTCTAAAAATCCTTTCTGACACAGATGTGGTTAACTTGTTCAACCTCATGGGTAGTGTGGGGTTCTTCGGTGTCTTCATTGTAGCATTCCTTCAAGACTCAAAGGATTTCCTTTCAATCTTTCCTTCCATTCTCCAGATCAGTGATGTAGGCG
>JBBPSY010000138.1:10265-21493 GCA_038093855.1 Rugiboletus extremiorientalis
ATGCCAGAGAGGCCAAAGAGGAGATTAAACTGAGTCATGTAGTCCTTGAGAGCCTCAGCAGGGAGGCCTTTCATGTGGAGAGTGCAAAGTTTCCTTCTAGTGTCAACGGCCTCATTCTTGGCAGAGAACACCTTCTTGAACTCCTCTATGAAGTTATGCCATGTGTTAAAGATGGCATTAGTGGCAGGGGTAGTGAGTTTTGTGTAATATCCTTCTGTGAATACTTGCCCTTGCCCTTCACCCATCTTTGCAAGAGCAGTGGTGACAATCTCAGCTTCATCAAGTTTGCCCGCTTTGATCTGTTGCCATGCTGTCATGGCCTGGAGCCACCAATTGGCATCCTCTACTCGTCCTGAAAAGTCACAGAGTAAGGACTCTTTGCCCATGTCATTGTCTGATTCTTCCTCAATGTCTGAGTCTATTCCATGTATGTGTACATCTGGGTCTGGGAGAGGTGATCTGGGTGAGGAGCTTGCACCAGTGGTAGGAATTGTGGTAATCCTTCTTCATTGATCAGATCTGCGCTCAGGAATTGTTACACCAGCACCTGAGGGTGGGTGACTGCTTGTTGGATTAAATCTGGGCCTGCTGGACTTTTGTTCTATTCTCTGGGAGGGGAGGGCAGCAACTGAAGGGCTGGGGGAGGATTCCTGGGATCTTTGTCATTCTAGATAGGTTTGTTCCCACAGGTGAACATCTTTGGCTTCCCTTTGTTGAATGGGGGAAGGGGAGATTCCGCTGAGGAAGGTTCCAGGGTGTCTAGTGAAGTACACAGCACATTCTTTGGGGGAAAGATTGTGGATATCGATTTCCTGTGGTTCCGATATGGTGGGCAGAGGTTGGACAACAACTGTGGGGAAGAAGAGCTAGTTCTTTTGTTATGATGCACACAGTATCTCAGTGATGAGTCAGAGAGATTCCTGTCATTGGGACTTCAATGGACAATATGAGTATGGAAGCTTGTAGTCCTCAGTTCTACAATACTAGTAGCAGGGCTTGGGGTGCCCTTTAGACCACAAGGAAGAAGCTTAAGTCTTGAGGATTGAAGACTTTAGAGATTCTGACTTGCCAGTAGATATGTGTGGATTGCATAGAACTAGCTGGAGAGCCAGTTCCACTACTAAGGGTTTATATACATTACAAGGGGGGCTGTACCTGGCAGTTGTATAGCTATAAAGAGAAGGTGTCCGTCGTGTCCCAAAGGGATGCAATGGAAGAAGAAAGGTTTTAGTTCCACAAATTGAGCGGTTTACTGAGAAGATAAAAGGAGCATGACAGCAGAGGCTGTTATGCTCAAAGAAGGGGTTTTACAGTAGCAATGAGGCTAACTGACTGGAAAGGGATAAAGGGTCCATGACAGTGGTGGCTATCACAGAATAGGAAAGTAGGTGACACAGCAAGAGGCTGTGGCGTGACGAGAAATAGAGAAATAGATACATACTATGAGTGCATAAGCGATAAGGACCTAGCTAAGCCCATAAAAGGATGGGATAAGTAGGTTAAGTGTTGTACTATATATGAAGGAAAGAAGAAAAAGGTGAGGGGGACCATGTTACTGTAACACGGGGGAGTTGTGGATCTTGGAGAGGAGAGCCCCATGACAGTCCTTGGGGACATATGTCCAACTGAGGTAGGTGAGGTTGCAGTTGTCATTAGACCAGTCGTTAGGCCAAGCCCAGAGAAGAAGGGAAGTGCCCTCCTGCATGGCCTGCAGGGCAGAGACTGTTATGGTAGAGTGGTCCCCTTCACCTTTTTCTTCATTCCTCTATCATTGGTACAACACTTGACCTACTTATCCCATCCTTTTATGGGCTTAGCTAGGTCATTTATCGCTTACATGCCATTGTAGTATATTTACCTTTCTTTGTCTCTGTTTCTCTTCCACCCCACTGTCCTTTGCAGTGTTGCCCCCCTTCCTATTCTGTGACAGCCACTGCTGTCATGGACCCTTTATATCCTCTTTCTGTCTGCAACCTCATTGTTGCAGCAAGACCTCTTCTTCCAGCATGATAGCCTTTTCTATCATGGCTCTTTTATCCTTCTCAGTCAGCTGCCTAGTTTGCAGAACTGAAACCTTTCCTCTTCTGTCATATCTCTTTGGGATCCAACAGACCCTTTCCTATTCAAGCACTATAGCCACCAGGGTACAGCCCCCCCTGTACAGTATATAAACCCTAGTGGTAGAACTGCTGGATTCCCCAGCTAGTTCTACGCAATCCACACATACTTACCAGCAACCTCAGAGAACCCTAAGTCTCTTGCCCACCTCAAGACTTAGCTTCATTCCTCTGTGGTCTAAAGGTCACCTTAAGACCTGCTGCTAGTGTTTAGGACTGAGGACTACAGACTTCTGTATCTGTATTGTCTGTTGAAGTCCTGACGACAGGAACTTCTTTGACATTATCACTGAAGTACCATGTGTGTCGTAACAGAGACCACCAGGAGATCCTTGGTGGTGGAGGCTGCAATCTTGTTGATGATGGTGAGATTGAGGGACCAAGAGAACACCTTGTCCAGGAGGAGCTGCAGTGCTGCATTGTCAAGAGAGGTGTCAATGGCATTTTTCTGGGACAGGGCATCAGTAGAGCCCATGGCAGAGCCAGGGAGGTGTTACATTTGTACCAAAGTACTAACGTATGACTTGGTCAAACGTAGGGTCAAAGATTCATGCTTGATGAAGCATGTTTCAAAGGTCATAGGTTCAAAGGTTCATCCTTACTTCAATGGATGGTTCAAAGTAAGATGAAAGCATATGCTTCAAAGTGGTACAATTGACTTATAGAGGTCCAAGGGGTTCAAGGAGATTCAAGGAAACTACGAGGTCAATTACCAAGTAGGTCAAAGTTGGGAAGTACATTGCAGAGGTACTACTGGTTTATCTATGTATCAGAAATGAAAAATGGAACATTTTAGAATATGATAGCAGGTGATAGAATCGCTGACTGAGCAAGTGATGTGTAAGGCAGATGGGGAAGGAGGTTGGTCAGCGATAGGAAGATGACTAAGAAGTAGATATGGCCCCTAACAAGAGTCAATGCAGGGCTTAGTAATACAGAGAGAAAGGAGAAAAAGGAGAAATTGTAACATTACCTCCATCATATGATTGAGTCATCGACAAAGAATTCAACAACATCATTATTAAATCAACAACATCATTATTAAAATGTGCCATAGGAGGCCCTAGGGGACCCAACCCCACCAGGAGCCGCTGGCAAGGATTATAATGACGTCATAGATGCAGTTACAGTAGCTGGGGTAACATCACTGGTTCTCCAGGAGCCTCCTATGGGGAACTCTGACGATGGACAATTCAGCTGAGATTCTTTGTCAATGACTCAATCATACAATGGGGGTAATGTTACGATTTCTCTTTTTCTTTCTTCACCTTGTATTCCATAACCTTGCATTGACTCATGCTAGAGGTTGTACTTACCTATTTAGTCATTCCCTTTATCGCTGACCAACCTCCTTCCACTCATCTTACTCATCACTTGCTCAGTCAGCAATTCCACCACCTTCTCTTGTATTCTACTGGGTTCTATCTTTCATCTTAGAATATGTATATAAACCTGTCGCCCACCTGCATTGTAACTCTAACTTTGACCTACTTGGCAATCCACCTTGTAGTCCCTTCAAACCTCCTTGAACCCCTTGGACCTCTATAAGTTGATTGTACCACTTCTGAAGAGTATGATTTCTATAAGTCAATTGTGCCACTTTTTGAAGTGCACGCTTTTGTCTTATTTCGAGCTACCTCTTGAAGTAAGGATGAACCTTTGACTCTCCATTTGACCAAGTCCTATGTTAGTACCTTGGTACAAACGTAACAGGGGGAAGGTACAGTAGAAGATGGTTTGTCGTTGGTAGAATCGGAGATGGAGGAGATGGTTGGGGTGGGGTAAGTAATGGCCATGGGGGAAACATTGTATTTGAAAGAGTTGGGGTGGTCGGTGCAGGGCATGAAGAAGTGGGAACTAAGGAGGGAAAGTGATTGGATGGAGTTTCTTATAGTTCTGAAGAGCTGACAGAGCATTCCTCATGCTTCATTCAGGTATCCAAGAATCTTCTTCAGCTGAATATCCTTTCCATCGGATCAGGAAGAAGTGGTGAGAGGGTGGACCGTGATGTCATAAGACCTTCTCAATTTCATATTCTTCTTCTCCATCAATTAGGTCAGTGTTGTGATCCATCATGCACCTATATGCATAACCATTATTCTATGCCTAAGTCTTCGCTCTACACTATGCCTGAGTGGTAGTATACACTTGGACCCTAACCCTAGGACATTGTACAGGAGTTCTACATACTCCGTCTCTTTTTCCTTTTGTTTGTACATGTTTACCTTTTTATGGAACTCCGACCCAAACTCTGACATATTGGTGTTTGGTTATGTTTACATTATTATGTGAGATCGCCATCTGCAATTTGCTTCCATGTTTCATCACACTTCTCTTTAATTTCCATTCAATACATGTATCACATACAGTGAGGTGCAAAACTGTTACAATGTTTGGTACTTTTGGATTACACATGGTGTGGTGCTGGAGGGTGTGAGAATTTCGCTTGGGGTTGGTGGGGGCGTGGGAACCACTAACCCTTGGCTACAAATGTTGTCCCTGGGTCATGTGATCTGGTTCAAAGGCTGTGGAGATATGGCCATTTTAATCCAGAGACACCATTGTAACAGTTTTGCACCTTTTGATATCAGTGGTATGACTCTAGCTAAATGAAAGGATAGTTGGTATTTTTTTGTCATACAAATGAATATACACATATAAATACCATGTCTGAGTGTGAATCAGTTCCCACAACTCATTTTTTGTAAACATTATCATCATAAGATCCCTTTCTACCACCCAAAAGTACACCATTCTTTCTTATCTGATACTGGTCATTCTACTCACTCTATTGCCTCTACTACTGGTACTAGCATTTATACTGCGTCTATACCTTGTTCCAAGAAGCATTCCAACCTTCAAAAGTCCTCTGGAGATCATCTGTTAAAGTTTTCTCCTGCAATGTTCACCATGCCAGTCATCTTATCTCATCTCAGAAGGCAGAGAATGCATCCCAAGTGACCAAAATACTCTCAAATATCATCAATCAGCCTCTGCATCCAAATACCACCCACTGCCACTTAGACAAATGGGATGCAGGCTATAGTCAAGACCAAATGTCTCTACTCTCTATCAGACAGAGTACAGGGCATGTTTGAACCTTGCCCATGCTCACAAGGGTTGGACTCTGGACAACTGGATATAATCTGGTAAGGTCTAAATTGATCATATAGGGTCAAATTGGTGCAAATGGACATCAAAAAATCCAGGAAAGAGGGCTAGTAATGGATTAATATAGAGAACCCTTGGGTTTAGAGGAGGTTTTGTGATGATATAACTTGGGAGAGAGTTGGGATCGCTGTCAAGATTGATGGTAGGATGGATGGTGATCTCTCCCTTCAAATATTGAAGGATAAACTGCTCAATACCCTGAAGCACAATGATCCCAATCCTTCCACACCATGTTCTAGCAGGATAATAATTCCAAGCATACCTGTAAAAATATCAAGGGGTGGCTGCAGAGCAGGAGTTTACAACAACAGTGTGGCCTGCACAGTCTCCTGACTTAAATTCCATTGAACATTCCTTGAGCTGTCTCAAAAAGAGACTTTCAGAGCAAGAATCCCACCTAGTGGAGTTCATGAGTTGTGGAAGAGGATTCTGGAGAATTGGGAGGAGATAGAAGTTGAGGTGTGTCAGGAATTGATTGAACGCATGCCTAGGAGGGTTGAAGTAGTGCTTTAAGCCCAAGGAGATTGTGCTAAGTACTAATATTTGTCAAATACCCTAATGATTGACAAAAGGTGCAAAACTGTTACAATGATGTCTTTGGATTAAAATGGCCATATCTCCACAGCCTCTAAGCCAAATCACATGACCCAGGAACAACATTTGTAGCCAAGGGTTAGTGGCTCCCACGCTCCCACCAACCCTAAGCGAAATTCCCACACCCTCCAGCACCACACCATGTGTAATCCAAAAGTACCAAACATTGTAACAGTTTTGCACCTCACTGTATGCTTCTTATGCTTCTTTTTATTTCCACTATGCTTCCATTCTGACATGCATTTCACCTCATGTCTTTAATCTCTGTCTGTAACATAGATACCTCATGTATTTAATCTCTGTTGTTTATAGCATACAAACAGTAGAGTAGTATTTAAGCAATGCCAGACCAATCGAGAACTCCAGTCAAGTTCTCTGTTGGATTCCCCAACACTTTCACTTGTCCCTATCATTGAGTTATAGTGGTGTAACCTGGGATTTATCCTTGGGTTGCAACATTAGAACTTGACTACTTTTCTCACCTTACACCACTTCCATCATCTCATCAACACCGTCTTCAGACAACTCCGATCCACAGGGGCAAGTGGAACATACCAGACCCGAGGTCACCTTTGTGCAACGGGATTTTCTCCTTTTACTTCCTTTGGCTCCGTGCCCCCTTCCTTTTATGTAAAGTGCTCCCAAGATGGGAGAAGAGAGGCTTGCAGGCTATAAGCTGGAGCAGTGGGTACCCTCAAGAGGGTTTCAAGCATTTAAAAACCGCCCTGCCACTATAGTTCACCTTCTTCTGGGATACATTCCCGAGTCCTCATGAGGCTCATTTGTTTACAATTACATACTCCACGCATTGGTGAAAGAGCAGTCTTGTGCCCACCAATCCATCAAGTTACAGTACCAAGTAGCTACCCTTTCGAAGAAGGACTGTGCAGTAGGCTATTGGCTGCAAGTCCGACGATATTGGAGAGGAATACACCCTCATATCGTTTATTCTTTCTTTTTACTTCATAGGATGTTTAACATCCCCACACACTTCAAAGGCTTCCCGGAGTTCCCTCCAGGAAAATACACATTCGATGTTCATACCACCTGCAAACGAGAAGGTGACAACAACCCATCCCTCAATTCCTATTATGACGGAATCCCATTAAAATACAAGACAAAAGAACAACGAAATGCACTCTTTAACCGGCTACAGAATAAGAAGGCTGGTTACATTAAAGAAGACAAACCTCCCCACCTTTACAAATCAACTGCTCAATACGAGCAATCACCTACAAAGAGAAAAAGGGACGAACTCCCTGATTACGATTCTGAGATCAACGAATCTCATTTATCAAAGAAGAAAAGCACCCTTGAGTCACAAGACAAGGAAAGACGCTGCCTCGCTGCCATCCACCTAGCACAAGTCAAACAAGAATACCCCTCTCCCCCACCTAAGAAAGAATATCACTTGACAAAACATGAATGTTGAGCAAGACGCGGCGCAGCAGGCTGCTGCCATAACAAACCTTACTGCACTTGTTATGAACCTCCAAGCAACTTTAATAGGACTGGAGGCTCAACTCACGCAGACAACTGCACATGCAGAGGCTGTGGAACAGCTAGTGGCAGGCCCACGAGCTGAAGTTAAAATAGCAAAAAGAGTAGAGGCTGTGGCAGACCCAGGACTATACAATGGTAACTTTGCATGGTTCAACCACTGGTGGACGAACATGCAAATATATATAGATTGTAATCCCGAAATGTTCTTGAACAATCAAACCATATATCTGGCCATCTTAACAAGAATAGGTACAAGAGACGGTACAGACCGCAATGGTGCTGGAGTATGAGCACACACCAAATCACAAAGATATCTCAGTGGACCCATGGCTATGTGGCCCGACCACGTGTGTCTCAGCACCCTACTCCTGGAAAGATTTTGTCCAGGAAATCAAGAAGACATATATCTGAATCAACTCCTCAAGTGCAAGCAAGGTCCGTGGGAATGTCCCACCAAATTCCTCACATGATGGAGAACCATTTATGATCATAGTGGCTGTAACGACTTTATGGGAACTCACCTTCTCGAAAAGAACACTCGAGAAGATATCATGAAATTGATATTCCAACAAGGCGATTGTGTCAACATGGTCAATGAATACATCGAGAATATCACTACCACTGGCAATGCCCTGGAGGCATTCAACTTACAAAATTCCGACGGATGCATCTGGGGGGGCTCCTCCAGACAAGGACAATCTTTTCATGACAACACCATGAATGTTGACGCAGTACGTAAATCCCTGAAGTGCTTTAACTGCCAGGGACCTCACATGGCTAAAGAATGTAAGAAGCTGAAGAAACAGTGCTCTGAGTGTCACTTCCTTGGGGGAGGGCATTCTAAGTGCTATTCAAAGTTTAAACAGGTCCGTGCTGCTCAACCAGGGAATATGTCAGAATCGGAGGAGGATAGCCCTTCTCAACTACCAAAGAGAGGAAAGGGAAAGGGTGTCAAGTCCATTCCCTCTGGGTACAAGTCTGATGGAGTTCCGGGGTGTCAGTATGAAGTTGGGTGGAGGTCTGACGGAGGGTAAGGAGGTCAAGGGTACTCAATGGATAAGGATGTTGGCGCAGGACTTATGTGTCGTGCCCTTGCCGAGCCTTGTGTCCTTGTATTTGGGAAGTAGTATGGAGGAGGGTAAGGGAAGGTCGGAAAGGGACTTGGGCAAGGAGGGGTGACTTAGTTGATTTACAAACTGAGGTCTACAGACGGAGGGCACAATACTTATACTATGTACCAGGACTGAGATCGGAAGAGGGTACGTAGCAAATGACAGATGGTAGCTACGAAGTGAAACAAATGATGAGGAAGTATGACAGGAGCATATGGAGGATGACAGGAGACATATGGAGAATGACAGGAGATACATGGTTAGGTACGAGAACATGAAACAGAATGTCAAGGGGAATGAAGGGTGACGTCATACAGAAGTCCGGTAGGGAAGCACGCAACTCCAGATACTGGTTATAGACCCGAATACAGAGATGATGGTTGCGCACCGGAGATGTAAAGAAAACGACCGGAGGTGGTCGCTTGACCACAGGAGATCATGGATATGACAGTGCCCCCCCGTTAAGGCCGAGCCCCTGAGGCCTACAATGGAGCGGAGGCGAAAATCACTTAAGCGGAGGCGGGAATGCTAAGCAGGAGTGGAACTGCTAAGTGCATTGTTGGTCCACAGCAGACTTTGAATGGAGTCCGAAATCGACATGATATAAGTCGGGGGTTTGTCGGAGTGATGTCTCAACATCCCTTCATCATCACCCATTCCCGACAACCAATCAACCAACGACATGGCGCCCCCGACCGACCAACTCAATGCCAAGATCGCCGCACTCGCCATGCAACTGCAGGAGATGCAGCAACAACAGGAGGAGCAAAAAGTGGTGCAAGGAACTCAAGTTCCTTAGGTTCGTAGAGACCATTTTCGCATTATTATACATTTATATTATACCTACACACTTCGCATTTCATCCATTATCATTTATACATATTCCCTGACCATTCCGAGTTCATTCCAGGTCCGTTTGGAGCAATCCGGACCACTGCAGCGCTGTCCGGACCCGGATTGAGCGTTTCCACTACCGGAAACATTGAAAACGACATCTGGAATGACCTGAATTTATCCGGATTTGAATAGATTAGTTACCATTCGCTTTTGGAAGTCTTGGGAATGCCCAGGACTATAAAAGCTTTGTCCTATGTCTCGGGATACAGTTTACCTTCTTGGACTCTCAATTTTCGGACTCATTTTTCTGTCCGTCGAGTCAGATGACTTTTATTTTCCTTGAGTCCTAGACTCTTCCCCATTCCTCAGCAACATTCCCTGTGGTTCCCTTGGGTCGAGAAAACCTCTCGCACCCTTTTTACATTTTCTTTTCAATCCCCCTGAGTGTTTACACTTCAGTCGGGATTTACCTTCTTCAGTGGAGGAAGAGCGCCTGGCGCAGGAAGAACAGGCGTGTCGAGAGCGAGAGAGTCGGGAAAAGAAGGAGCGGGAGGAGCGACTTCGGAGGGAATGGGCGGAGAGGCAGTGGGCGGCAGAGGAGCGAGCGCGGAAGGAGAGGGAGGTAGCGGAGGCAGCCCGAGCCCAGGAAAAGGGCAAGGGGAAGGTGAGTCATCAGTAGTGTCGTGGGTGACCAGAGCTGACCGCCCCACAGGAAGTCGTAGAACTGTCCTCCTCGGAGGACGAGGGGAGGGCACTGCCCCCGCAGAAGAGGCGAAGGACCGCGAAGGGGAAGGCCTGCGAGTGGGGGACGTGTGACCGATGCCGTTGCCGGGAAGTCAAATGCGAGCTGCCAGAACCCGGGATGAAGGGCACGTCATGTAGGGCCTGCGCAGCCCTGCACATCTTGTGCAGACAGAGCGCATCGGAGGAGGTGCCGGAGGAGGCTTCAAAGGTGGAGGAGAGGCCCTGGAAGCAGAGGCCCCGACCTGAGGTCATGGTGCCTCCCTTTCCAAGGGCGGCGCGGACCCAGGAGGCGGGCAGCTCCAGGGAGGGAGCAGCTGCCGGGGAGATGGATGTGTGGGCGGTGGTCATGGTGCACAAGATGATGGTGCACTTGGGGAGGATCCACGGGGTGATGGAGGAGATCAGAGAAGAGTGGAGGGAGAGGAAGGAATAGAAGAGGGCAAAGGAGGAGAAAGGAGTGGGTATGGAGGTAGAGACAGAGGAAAGAGGAGTGGGGACGGAAAAGGAGGAGAAGGAAGCGGAGGAGGAGACGGAAGAGACGGAGGAGACGGAGGTAGTGGAGGAAGTGCAGGAGCAATAAGGAGTAATAGTAATATACTTTGCTTTTTTCTCTCTTTCTTTTCTTTTGGTCTTAATGTGATATAAATGTGAATAACTGAGTGAAAACGGAGAAGGAAAACAGTAAGAGGAACATCGGAGTAAGTCTAGCGCTAGGAGAAGTCAGGTCTGGGCTTGCTGGGGTACCTCCGGTGGAAGTCCGCAACTAGCTCCTTTGCATGTTCTAGCTCTGTAGCAAGTAGCCAGGAGGTCTCGTCATCAGTTCCTTCATAGCCGAGCCAATGTACCAAGTACAGGAGTTGACAGTGGCGTCGTCTCCGATTGATCTTGGAATTCAAGATTTCCTCAATCTTATACTCTGGCTCACCGTCAACTCCGATCGGAGGAGGTGGTGGTTGGACCCGATTCGGAATAGTATTCAGAATGCAAGGTTCTAACTGTGAGACATGGAAAACCGGATGTACAGAGTTCATTGAGTCAGGCAGTCGCAATGTATAGGAATGAGAACCAGGCTTAGCAATAATAGTAAAAGGTCCTAAATATTTTTCGGAAAGTTTTTTGGAGGGTCTAGTAGAACGGAGGAACTTCGCTT
>JBBPSY010000139.1:0-21445 GCA_038093855.1 Rugiboletus extremiorientalis
ATACACATCCATGGTCCGTGCTAGTGTACTGCCACCCATGTACACTATATAAACCCTGGTGGAGCTGGCTGGAAACCCCAGCTAGTTCTACGCAATCCACGCGTATCTACTGGCATCCAGAGAGCTCCCTTCGTCTTCGACAACCTCAAGACTCTGCTTACTCTCTGTGGTCTAAAGGTCGCCCTAAGACCTGCTTGCAGAGTTCTGGACTTAGGACCATAGGCTTCCGCATCTACGTTGTCCAGTGAAGTCCCGATGACAGCTATCTCTTTGGCTTGCCACTGAGATACCGTGTGCGTCGTAACAACATTGCACTGGCATGCTACAAACTGTGTTTGGTAGTATCTGCACAATCCCTGGCAAATTCATCAGCTTTACCCAATGAGCCGTCCTCTCGATCTCCAGATCAGCTTTACATGCTCTGTTGTCTCCACTTGCTCTGCTTCCCCAGGAATCTTCCCCTGCAGGTCTCCATTTCTGAGTCCTACCAGACAATGATCACGCAGATCTATATGACCAACATCTGTTAACCCCAGAACATGGAGATGGAGGTGGCGGGAACAATGATGGTATTGTCAATGATCCTAATGAACCTTCTGACTCTTCTTCAAGTTCTTTGAATTCCAATTCTGATCATAGGAATCCAGACAAAGATCTCAACAAAGTCCCTCTAGCATTTGAACCCTTCACTCAGCTTGCTGATGTGATCAGGGGCATGACTTGCCAAGCACTTCAATAAAAGCAGAATTCTGAAGGCTCTAAGCCTAAGGTCCAGGAACCAGATCCTTTTGATGGGACTGACCTGAAGAAACTCCATCCCTTCATCATACTATACAATGTGAGCTCAACTTCCAAGCCAACCCAAAGACCTACCACAAGGAACAGACTAAGGTAACATTCATCCAATCTTATCTAAAGGACATTGTGCTCGAATATTTTGAGCCAGATCTCCAGCTCCAGGAGCCCACCCTCTTTGGATGGACAATTGGCAATCTTTCTTGTATGAGCTTCAAACTAACTTCAGGCCACACAACCCTGTAGCTGATGTGGAAGCTCAACTTCAGCAACTGCAGATGTAAGAGATGCAGCAGGTCGTGAAGTATATTGTAGAATGGAATTGACTTGCTAACCACATCCAAGACTGGAGTCACGGAGCACTCTGAAGGAGCTTTTACTCTGGACTTCTGGATCAGATTAAAGACAAAATTGCTCGTCAAGTCAAGCTGTATAACCTTCAGGAACTCCATGCTCTGGCCCAACAGATTGATCATAGGTATTGGAAGCATAAGAATAAAGTCCAGCACATAACTAAGGCCTTGGGACTCTGAGACCCAGACAACCTCCCAGACGTCTACTAATAACTCCTCTCAGACCAACAACTTGAAGTCAAAGGATGATAAGTCCAAGGGTTCCTCTAACTCTGGGTCTGGAGGAAACCATAAGAATGACAACAGCAACAAGAAGGGTAACACTACCTCTCCTTCTACTACCTCCAAATCTATTGCTTTCAAGCTAGACAAGGACAGTAAGCTACTACCGGAGGAGCATCAGCATCGATTAAAACTACACCTGTGCTTATTCTGTGGACTTTCCAGGCATACTGCTGATAGTTGCCTGAAAGCAACATCTAGGGCTTCGAAGGCCAGAGCTGCTGCCACTACTCCAGTGCTGCCAGCTTTGAGCTCTACCTCCTCTGAGGCAAAAAATAGAATGCAACTCCTCTGAAGCACAGACTGGGAGTTGTGTTACTCCAGACTGTGCTCTAATGGAGTTACATCTTAACATGTCTGCTCTTTATGACTCTAATTCACTCCAACCTCTTGTCACTATTTCCAATCTTAACCTGGCTGACATACCTGTCCTCATAGATTCTGGTTCTACTCATTGCTTTATAGATTCTGTTACATTTGTACTGAAGTACTAATGTAGGACTTGGTCAAATGTAGGGTCAAGGGTTCCTCCTAGGGAGAGGAATGTTCTGGGTTTGTAGATTCAAAGGTTCATCCTTACTTTGGATGGTAGTTTGAAGTAAGTAAGATGAAAGTGTGCACTTCTAAGTGGCACAATTGACTTATAGAAGTCCAAGGGTTCAAGGGAGTTCAAGGAGACTACTACGTAGATTACCAAGTAGGTCAAAGTTAGGAATTACAACTCAAGTAGACAACCAGTTTATATATGTTCCAGGAATGAAAGATAGAACCATATAGAATATGGTGGAAGGTGAAAGAATCACTGACTGAGCAAATGATGAGTAAGACTGATGGGGAGGGAGGTTGGTCAGTGATAAGGAAGATGACTAAGAAATGAGTATAGCCTCTAGCATGAGTCAACGTGAGGCTTAGTAATACAAAGAGAAGTGGGGAGAACAAGAAAAGAAAGAAATTGTAACATTACTCCTGTTGTATGATTGAGTCATCAATGAAGAATCTAACAAATCCCATACTAGAATGCACCATGAGAGACCCCAGGGGAGCTGGTAATATTTCCCCAACCAATGTCATCAATAGCATTATCGTAGTCTCTATCTGCTGCTCCATGAGGGGTAGAAGGGCATGAATTTCTTCGAATGGGAGCAGAAGTCGGGGAGGTGATGGGGCAAGAGTTCCTTCATGAGGAATGTCCTCAAGTGGAGATATGGGCAGAGCAAGAAGTGGTGGGATGCTGGACTGACTAGGAAGAGGAAGATGAAGAGGAGGATTGTCATCAGAGAGGGGGATGATGGAGGGGGCAGATGGCTTGGATATGGCTGGGATGCCATAAGAGGTAGGTGGGGCACTGGTAGAATCAGCAATCAACATGGATATGTCCCAACTCGTGACATTCGAAGCAAGCTTTGTGGTAATGTGGGTAAGTGGGGGATAAGATGTACCACTGGAAACAAGTCCCTCCATTCCAATGAACTTCAGCTAGTTCCAAAGCATTGGCTTCCACCTGGATGAGGGGTTTGGAAGAGATGGAGATGGGGGTGTGAGTAGTGGGGGAGGAGGAGTTGGGAATGGTGGGGATGGTGTTACGATGCACACAGTATCTCAGTGGCAAGCCAAAGAGATAGCTGTTGTCGGAACTTCACAGGACAACGTAGATGCAGAAGCCTACAGTCCTAAGTCCAGAACTCAGCAAGCAGGTCTTAGGGTGACCTTTAGACCACAGATGAGTGAAGCAAAGTCTTGAGGTTGTCGAAGACTAAGGGAGCTCTCTGGGGTGCCAGTAGATACGTGTGGATTGCGTAGAACTAGCTGGAGAATCCCAGCAGTTCCAGCAAGGTTTATATACCATACAGGAGTGGCTGTACTCTAGCATGGACCACTGGCTCATAAGTACTGGAAGCAGAAATGGTCTGACATGTCCCAAAGGGATATGTCAGAAGTGGAAGGGGTTCACTTCTGCATCCAGGCGGTTGAGTGAGAAGAGACAAAAGAAGCATGTATGCATGCTGAAAGAAGTGGATGCACAGCAGCAATGAGGCTGTAATGTGCTAGAGATATAAGTGGAGGTCCGAGGTATCCATGGAGGCTGAGGGGCCACAGAGACCAAGAAAGGACAAAGGGCGACACAGCAACAGGCTGTGGCACAGAAAGGGAAACATATATAAGTAAGAACAAACAAAGAGAAACCTCAATGGTACTGAGGTAAGCGATAGGTAGTTGGCTAACCCTATGGTTAGGGGTTCACCTATGGTAATCATAGGTTAGGTATTGTACCAGTGAGAGAAAAGAGGAAAAAGGGCTAGGGGACCACTCTACCATAACAGATGGCATCTGAGGAGGAGGAGAGCTCAGATAGGTATCTGTCCAGGTTGCTTAGGAATTCACCCATCTTGAGTTGATAAAAGGTGATATGTAGGTCCCTGATGCTGCTGTCAACTGCAGTGGCAGTTTGTTCCTGCACCAGGTCTATGTGGGCGCTCAAGGTATGGATATGGGGGGAGGAGAATTGGTGGATATGATGGGCCTGGAGATAGGCATGGTAGAGAACACATAGGGGGGAGCTGATATTGAGATGGGCTTCGATAGGTATGGCAAGCCTGAAGCTCCTGGCAGCAGTGTTGAGTTGATTTATGTAGTTGTTGTCTGGGAAGGAATCCCACAGGCGGTGGGCATAGATGGGGAGGTTGACAGATTCAACGGGGGTGGGGGGAGAAGGAGCTAATCATCAAGGGAAAGAAAGTCTGGTAGCTAATAGTGCTGGAAGATGGGAGGATTCCCATCCAGGGGAGGGTATGGTGGAGGAGGGCTCATCTATAGTAGAATCGGTGACAGAGGAGACTGAGAAGACAGAGGGGGTAGGGTAAGTAATGGCCATGGGGGGAATATTGTATTTGAAAGAATCAGGGTGGTTAGTGCAAGGCATGGAAATGTAGGAGACTAAGGAGGGAATGTGGTAGGGTGGAGTTTCTTATAGTTTTGGAGAGCTGATGGTGCGTTCTTCAGGCTTCATTCGGGTATCCAGGAGTCTTCTTTGGCTGAGTATCCCTTCCATCAGATTAGGAAGAAGCAGCAAGAAGGTGGGCTGGGATGTCATAAGACTTTCTTGATTTCATATTCTTCTTCTCCATCAATTAGGTCAGGAGGTGGGGCTGGGAAGTTAGCTCCATAAGTCTCATTCCATTTACAGTGAGCAACAAAACTGTTCCAATGTTTGATACTTTTGGAGTATTTGGTAAATACTGGGGGAACTATTGAAGCTAAGCCTTTAGACTATAGGATTAGTAGAAAGCCCATATCAGGGGCATTCCAAATATATATACATGTCTTATGTAATTCTTGCTATATGCGGAAATATACACTAATTGTTATGGGATACTCATTGGAACAGTTTTGTTGCTGACTCAATATAATATGGAAATGCTGTGTTATGTAAGGATATTACATAATATGTTGGTCAGGTGATCTATAAAAAGTTTAACAGTGTACAAACAAACCAAAATACCACATCTCTTTCCACTACCATCACCATGAAATCTCTCTCTGCTAATCAAACCAATCAAGTGATTGCTCTCTTGGATTTGCAATAGTCCACTTGCCAGATTGCTGCTGCTACTGGCCTGGGCATTGCTACTATCAGTAGGGTTCACTCCAAACTTTGTCCTGACCTTCAAAAGTCTTCTGGTGGATGTCCTTCCCTCTTAACAGGCACTGACATGCATCATGCCATTCGCCTTATCAGTACTGGCAAGGCTGAAAATGCTGTCCAGGTGACAAGAGCACTTCAGGACATCAAGAATCAGCCTATCTCCTCCAAGACCATTCATTGTCAGCTCAAAAAGGCTGGTATGAAGGCTGTGGTGAAGAAGAAATGCCCTCTTCTTTCCAAGTGCCATAGACAAGCACATATGGATTTTGCTCTTAGTCATCAAAACTGGACTATGGAGGACTGGAAGCATGTCATATGGTCAGATGAGACCAAAATCAATTGCCTGGGGTCAGATGGTAGGAAGTGGATGTGGAAAAAGGTAGGAGAGGGACTTAGTGATAGGCTGATGCAAGAAACTCAGAAGTTTGGGGGAGGATCCTTGATGATGTGGGGGTGTATGACATGGGATGGTGTTGGGATGGCTTCTAGGATTGATGGTAAGATGGATGCTGACCTTTATGTGCAGATCTTGGAGGAGAAGCTGTAGCAAACCCTGGAGTATTATGGTCAAACTCCAGAGGACATTGTTTTTCAGCAGGACAATGATCCCAAGCACACTAGCAAGAAGGCCAAGCAGTGGTTCCTGGACCATGATTATGAGGTGATGAGATGGCCTGCACAATCTCCAGACCTCAATCCCATAGAACATCTATGGTTTCTCCTCAAAAGAAAGCTTGCAGAGTATCCAGAGCCACCCAAAGGTATTAGGGATCTTTGGGAGAGAGTAGAGAGGGAGTGGGACAAGATTGAGGTTGCTAAATGTAGGGAACTCATTGAGAGCATGCCCAGGAGGATCCAGGAGGTGATTAAGGCAAAAGGAGGATACACATCCTACTGAAACCATATATCCATATACCAGCAACAAAACTGTTTCAATAAGTACCCCATAATAATTAGTGTATATTTCCGCATATAGCAAGAATTACATAAGACATGTATATATATTTGGAATGCCCCTGATATGGGCTTTCTACTAATCCTATAGTCTAAAGGCTTAGCTTCAATAGTTCCCCCAGTATTTACCAAATACTCCAAAAGTATCAAACATTGGAACAGTTTTGTTGCTCACTGTATAAGGAGTGAGAAGCGAGGCATGGAAAACGGGGTGTATTTTCCAGGTCTTGGGTAAACAGAGTCTATATGTGATCAGGGATAGTACTTCAGTGATCACAAAGGATCCTTCTCATTTTGAGAGGATTTTAGAAGGAAGGAGTGAGTGTTTTAGGTTTCTGGCCTCAAGTCAGACTTTGTCTCCTTTGGCAAAGGGTTTGAACCCTTTTGAGGAGAGGCAGGATTTCATGACTTGTTGAGCAAGTTTGTGAGTGGCAAGGGCTTCATCACAAGTGGCAGTAAGGAGGGAGATGTGTGATTGAACAGTGGGGATATTGGTCTCAGCAATTACTGAAGGAAAGGAACAGGGTTCATAATCCATGAGGAGGAAGAAGGGAGACTTCCCAGTAATGGAGTGAGGGCAGTGATTATATGCAAATTTGGTATGAGGGGTTGTCATGGCAATAAATGTGAAGGAAGGTTTCCATTTCCTGGTCGACATGTTCCGTTTCTCCATTGGATTGTGGGTGATAGGTAGTGGAGAGGTTTAAGCAGTATCTGAGGAGTTTAGCAAGTTCTTTCATGAATTCAGATGTGAACTGAGGACCACAGTTGGAGATAATAGTGTCATAAAGGCCGAATCAGGTATAAACCTTATGGAAAAAGAGGTGGGCGATTCCTTCCATGGTGACTGTCTTCTTGGTGGGACAGAGAATTACCCCCTTAGTAAGCTCATGGTTGACCACAACCAACAGAGAATTGAAGCCGTTGGAGGAAGGGAGGTTGGTGATTAAGTCACAGGAGATCTGCTGGAAGGGTTGGGAACAGGAGGACTTAATGGGAGTAAGTGGGGGAACAGTGGGGTGCATGTTAACCTTGTGCTGCTGACAGGAGGTGCAGCCCTCAATGTATTTGTGGATATATTGGGCCAGGCTGGGCCACCAATCCTCCACAGTGACAAGCTAGCAGGTCTTGAGGTAGCTGGGATGTCTGGCAAGGGGAGAATTGTGGAAATGAGTAATGATTTGTTGGCAGAGGAGGGTGTCTGGGACATATACACAACCCTGATAAGTCAGGATGCTGGCATCATACTTCCAATCAGACAGGTGGGAGTGGAATTTGGAGGGGACTTCCCCTTCCATGGCGTGAAGGGAGTCAAGGATGAGCAGGTCAGAGGCAGAGGACATAGCAATCTTGTCAGCCAGGGCTGTGTCAATAAGGTTGATGAAGAGGGAGGAGGGGAGAAGGATTACAGAGTCATTATCATTATCAGTAGAGGGAATAAGGTCAGGGTAGTGGAAGAGGGCATCAGGGGCAGAGAGGAGGTGGCCGGGAACATGGATGAGTTTGAGGTTGAAGTCAGAGAGGTCAAGGAGCCAATGAGCTTGTCATTGGTTGAGTTTCTGTGGCTGTCGGAAATAGATGAGGTTCTTATGGTTGGTGAAGACTTGAACTAGGAAGGGGGATCCATGGAGGTAGTGGCGCCATGCTTTGAGGGAGCATATGACTGCAAGGAGTTCGCAGTCGTAAATATCATAGTTCTGTTCAGCAGGGGAGAATGATTGAGAGAGGTAGGAACATGGATGCCATTCCCCATTCAAGTCGGGCTGGAGAAGGACTCCTCCAGAGGCATGTTTAGAGGTATCAGTGGCTATGGCAAAGAGTTTGGATGAGTCAGGCAGTCAGAGGACGGGTTCTGAGAGGAATGTCTTTTTGAGAGAGTCAAAGGCATTCTGGTGTGTGGGGGTCCATTGTCAGGGGGTGGGCTTCTTGGTGAGGTCAATGAGCAGGTGGGCAATGTTGGAGTAATTGCCGATGACCCTCCTGTAGAAATTGGCAAAGCCTAAGAAGGATCAGATGTCACAGAGTTTTGTTGCAATTCGTCGTGTGCCTACACACATAACTTTATTCTATGCACAAGTCCTCACCCTACACTATGCTTGAGTGGTAGTATATGCTCAGACCCTAACTCTAGGATATTGTACAGTGTCAAGTCTGTTCCCTCCAGGTACAAGTCTGATGGAGTTCTGGGGTGTCAGTACGAAGTTGGGTGGAGGTCCAACGGAGGATAAGGAGGTCAAAGGTACTCAACAGATAAGGACATTGGTGCAGGACTTATGTGTTGCGCCCTTGCCGAGCCTTGTGTCCTTGTATTTGGGAAGTAGTACAGAGGAGGGTAAGGGAAGGTCGGAAAGGAACTTGGGCAAGGAGGGGTGACTTAGTTGATTTACAAACTGAGGTCTACAGACGGAGGATGCAATACTTATACTATGTGCCAGGACTAAGATCGGAAGAGGGTACGTAGCAAATGACAGATGGTAGCTATGAAGTGAAACAAATGATAAGGAAGTATGACAGGAGCATATGGAGGACGACAGGAGACATATGGAGGATGACAGGAGACACATGGATAGGTATGAGAACATGAAACAGAACATCAAGGGGAATGAAGGGTGATGTCATACAGAATTCCGGTAGGGAAGCATGCAACTCCGGATACTGGTTATGGACCTGAATATGGAGATGATGGTTGTGCACCAGAGATGTAAAGAAAACGACCAGAGGTGGTCGCTTGACCACCGGAGATCATGGATATGACATACAGGAGTTCTGTTACAGTTGAATGCCCCACCTCTTGGATGAGACTATCATTTTCCCCTTTTTCCTTTTCCCCAGTAACTTACTTTGAAGACAACTGGCTAGTCTTCCCTGACATACCAGTAGTCAACACACCAGAGCTCCCCTGTTATGACACACATGGTATCTCAGTGGCATGCCAAAGAGATAGCTGTTGTCGGGACTTCACTGGACTACATAGATGCGGAGTCTACAGTCCTAAGTCCAGAACTCTAGCAAGCAGGTCTTAGGGCGATCTTTAGATCACAGAGAGTGAAGTGAAGTCTTGAGGTGATGAAGACTTTAAGAGCTCTCTGGATGCCAGTAGATATGCATGGATTGCATAGAACTAGCTGGGGTTTCCAGCGAGTTCCACCAGGGTTTATATAGCGTACACAAGTGGCAGTACACTAGCATGGACCAAGGACGTGTATCTGCTGGAAGAGGAAAAGGCCTGTCATATCCCGAAGGGGGTGCGACAGGAAGGCAAAGGGGGCACTTCCACAAAGGTGTGGTTGAGTGTGAAGAGACAAAAGAGGCATCCGAACATGCCGGAAGAAGGGGGTACGAAGCAGCAATGAGGCTACAACACATAGGAGATATAAGTGGAAGTCCAAGGTTCCCGTGGAGGCCGTGGGGCCGAGGGAACCAAGGAAGTGTTACAATAAAGCGGTCTCCTAGCCCTTTTTCCTCGTTCCTCACTCACTGGTACAACACCTAACTCTACTTACACTACAATTACCATAGGCGAACCCCAAACCACAGGGTTAGCCAACCCCTTTTCACTTACCTTAGTACCAGTGAGGCTTTATTCTTGTTTACCTTTACTTACACATGTTTCCCTTTCTGCGCCACCACTTGATGTGGTGTCGCCCTTTGTCCCTCCTTGGTTCCCCTCGGCCCCATGGCCTCCACGGGAACCTTGGACTTCCATTTATATCTCTCGCGCATGGTAACCTCATTGTTACCTTGCACCTACTTCTTTTGACATGCTTGCATGCCCCTTTTGTCAGTTCGCACTCAACCACACCTTTGTGGAAGTGCTCCCTTCCTTCTTCTGGCGCATCTCTTTAGGATACGCCAGACCCTTTTCCTCTTCCAGCAGATACATGTCCTTGGTCTGTGCTAGTGTACTGCTACCTGTGTACACTATATAAACCCTGGTGGAACCGGCTGGAAACCCCAGCTAGTTCTACGCAATCTATGCGTATCTACTGGTGACCAGAGAGTCCGTTCAGTCTTTGCTCCTCAAGACTTCACTTCCTCTCTGCGGTCTAAAGGTCACTCCAAGACCTGCTCAGTAAGTTCTGGACTTAGGACCATAGGCCTCTGAATCTACATTGTCCAGTGAAGTCCCGACAACAGCTATCTCTTTGGTTCACCACTGAGATACCGTGTGCGTCATAACAGGAAGGACAAAGGGTGACACTGCATCGAGCAGTGGTGCAGAAAGGAAAACATATGTAAGTAGAGGTAAACAAAGGAAAAGCCTCACTGGTACTGAGGTAAGCAATAAGAGTTTAGCTAACCCTGTGGTTAGGGGTTCGCCTATGGTAATCATAGTGTAAGTATAGTTAGGTGTTGTACCAGTGAGCAAGGAATGAAGAAAAAGGGCTAGGGGACTACTCTACCGTAACATCCCCTAGATTGCTCTGGACCTCCTCCTTCTCTTCTTGACCACCTGTGGATTTCCTTACCTAATCTGTGGATCTCTTTATCTGTTCCGCAGATCTATTCCGCAGAATTCCGCACTTGTGGATCCCCTTTTCCCTTTTCCAGAAACCCACAGATTTCCTCCTTCTGTTCTTGGAAACCCGTGGACTCCGCAGCCCACCCTTATGGCGAGCTTCCTTGTAACCTCTTTTGACCTCCCCCTTCACCCATTCCCTGACCCAGGGCTCAGGGTTGTATTACTAGATAAATAGCTAGGGACCTCGCTGTATTCCCTAGCTTATTCTACGCAGTCTCAGTTTACTGTGTGTTGTCACTAAGCTTGCAAAGCATCATTCCTCGCTTTGCTCCCCACCCTAGAACCATAAACCTTTGGGATTTCCAAGGGGTAACTTGTTCTCTTGCCCATCGCCCACATTCCCCAATTCTGCACAAGCAGATTTATCTTTGACATGCTTGCTGCGGGTCTTCTCCACCATTCACCACCTCGATCCCTTATTCCCTTATTCCCTCATGGCTATTCCACATAAAGCCAACTGCTCATCTCGAGTGTTACCTAGCTTGACGACCCACAGTTAAGCCCATGTGTAACAAGTTCTACATACTCTGTTCCTTTTGTTTGTACATGTTTACCTTATTATGCGAGATCACCATTTGCGATTCACTTCCATGTTTCATCATACTTCTTTTAATCTCCATTCAACACATGTATCACATATGCTTCTTTTAATTACCACTATGCTTCCATTTTACATGCATCTCACCTCATGTAGTTAATCTCCATTTGAAACATTGATAACTCATATATTTAATCTCCGTTGTTTGTAGCATACAAACAGTAGAGTAGTATTTAAGCAATGCCAGACCAACTGAGAACTCCAGTCAAGTTCTCTGTTGGATTCCCCAACTTTGTTCACTTGTCCCCCCCATTGAGTTATAGTGGTGTAGCCTGGGATTAATCCTTGGGTTGCAACAGGTTTTATGGAGGTGGGCCAGTCTGCGATGCCAGCAAGCTTGACTGGGTCCATGGCTAATTGGCCAGGTTGGACAATCATCCCAAGGTACTCTACCTTAGGAGCGGCAAATGTGCATTTCTCAAGTTTAAGGTGCAGGTTGAGTTCCTGCATGCATTGAAGAACCTGTTTGGTTTGTTCAGTATGGACAGCATTGTCTGGGGAGAAAATGAGGGGGTCATCCATATAGATGACAAGCCACCCTTCTGTGATCATGTTGTGGAATGAATCATTCATAAATCATTGGAAGGTGGCTGGGAAGTTGGTTAGCCCAAAGAACATAACAGTGGGTTTGAAGATGCCTTTGTGGGTTATAAAGGCAGCTTTGTTACGGTAGAGCGGTCCCCTAGCCCATTTTCCTCATTCCTCACCCACTGGTACAACACCTAACCATACTTACACTACGATTACCATAGGTGAACCCCTAACCATAGGGGTTAGCCAACCCTTATCACTTACCTCAGTACCAGTGAGGCTTTTGCTCTATTTACCTTTGCTTACATATGTTTTCCTTTCTACACCACCGCTCGATGCAGTGTCGTCCTTTGTCCTTCCTTGGTTCCCTCAGCCCCTCGGCCTCCATGGAAACCTCGGACTTCCCTTTATATCTCTTGTGCATGGCAACCTCATTGTTGCCTTGCACCCACTTCTTTCGGCATGCTTGCATGCCTCTTTTGTCGGTTCACACTTAACCACACCTTTGTGAAAGTGCTTCCTTTCCTTTTCTGGCATATCCCTTTGGGACATGTCAGACCCTTTCCTCTTCCAGCAGATACATGCCCTTGGTCCGTGCTAGTGTACTGCCACCTGTGTACACTATATAAACCCTGGTGGAACTGGCTGGAATCCCCAGCTAGTTCTACACAATCCACGCGTATCTACTGGCATCCAGAGAGCTCCTTCAAGTCTTCACTATCTCAAGACTTCGCTTCACTCTCTGTGGTCTAAAGGTCGCCCTAAGACCTGCTCACTGAGTTCTGGGCTTAGGACCGTAGACTCCATATCTACATTGTCCAGTGAAGCCCCGACGACAGCTATCTCTTTGGCTTGCCACTGAGATACCGTGTGTGTCGTAACAAAAGAACTAGCTACTCTTCTACACTGGGGTTGCTATTAAGCTTCCCCACTAGGCAACATGGAGGAAGACTCAAGATACGAAGACCTCTCCCCAGAGGACCGTGCTTTCTACCTCGCACAAGACAGGAAAGGCAAGAAAGCACTCAAGCAGATCATGGACAATGAGGCCCAAATCCAAGAACGACAACTTCCCGGCTCCTCCTCTCTGACAGCCGCTGAATGAGACACCGCTGAAGTCGCCCGTTGGTCACAAGTCTGCATCGAATGACAGCACTCCCAAGAATCATCCCCTGCCCCTTCTCCTGCCCCCATATCTGCTCCATCTCCTAGTCACTCCACGAAAAAGTCCAGCAAGCCTGGATTTAATCCAACAAGCAGTCACCCACCCTCAGGTGCTGGTGTAACAATTCCTGAAAGCAGGTCCGAGTCCCATAGAAGGCTCACCGAACTTCCTATGTCTGGTACCGCCCTCCCAGTGGAAGGAGCATTAATTCCAGACCCTAACATACGCATCCATGGGATTGACTCTGACATTGAAGAAGAATCAGAAGACGACAACATGGGTAAAGAGTCACTACCCTGTGACTTCTCCGGATGAGTAGAAGATGCTAACTGGTGGCTGCAAGCAATGGCAGCTTGGCACCAGATTAAGCATGATAAGATGGAGGATGTCGAAATCATTACCACAGCATTAGCAAAGATGAGCGAAGGGCAAGGTCGTGTGTTCACTGAAGGATACTATGCGAAACTTGCTCAACCAATTGCTCACCCTAACTTCAACACTTGGCAGGTCTTCTCCGAACAATTTAAGAAGGCCTTCTCCACCAAGAATGAAGCAGTGGATGCCCGAAGAAAGCTTTGCAACCTCCGCATGAAAGGATTATCTGCTGAGACACTCAAAGACTATACTACACAGTTTAATTTACTCCTAGGCCTTTCCGGCATTGCTGATCAGAACATGATCAATGATGCCTACTGCCAGGGACTGCACTATTCCTTAGTCGGAGACATCCTTCGCGGAATGGAGCCCACTACACTAGATGGATGGATGACCACTGCCAGTAACCACACCCAGGCGCATGAATGCCTCCGAGACTTCCATCAAGGAGGATTTCAATCCGCATGATACAACCCCAACGCAATGGACGTAGACAGAATCAATCTCACTGGTCCCGAATGGGCCTGTCATAACTGAGATCAACTCTGCTACATCTGTCATAAACCCGGCTGTATCAGCCGAAACCATCCAGGGCACAGAAACTACAGACAGCCCATGCAATGCAAAAGTTCCACTCCGATCGCCTCCATTCCCTCGACTTCTACCCTGAAGAAGCCAGAAAGGTTCAGGACCATGCAAACGAGTGCCTCCTCCTCTCCCAATCCCCTAGATGCCTATATTGCCGATCTGGAGGGAGGAAGGAAAGATAGGAAGGAGATCCTTTGGGTTCTCAAGGAATGCTACGATGAAGATGCTGAAGAACCACATGCCACCTACAAAGTCGAACAAGTCAACTGCATTTGCATTGGAAAGGATTTTTAGAAAGGAGACTCGCCGCAACGTCTTGCTCTCCTACCCTCCCAACTGTAATAGTATCAAGAAATGAGAAATCTGTGTTCGTCCCAGTTTCTCTTTCACCAGTTGGGAGCAAATCCATTGTCACCACACCTACCCTCATCAATTGTGGAGCTACTTCCTGCTTCATCAACTATGCATTCACCAAGAAACACAAATTGCCATTCACTCATCTTACTAGGCCGGTCACTGCTACCAACGCGGATGGAACCATTAACAAGATGGGAATGATAACCCATAAGATCCACCTTCATATCCAGATTGATGAAGACGAGGAAGATCGGGACTTCCTCGTACTCTCCAGTGGAAAACAACAGAGCATCATCCTAGGAATGAGTTGGTTAGGAGACCGAAACCCAACGATAGACTGGAGTAGTCAGAAGATGTCCATAAAACCTCCATTGTTGGTCAAGAGAAAGTGCAACGGCCAGGAAGCCTTAGCGCAATGATACCTGCTACAGTATCTTGATTTAGATGTCGACAACAGGCTAGCCAAAGCCTACCTCACACACTTTGAAAGGATGCCCGCTCACATCTGAAAGATCATGTTGTTGACTACACTGGCCCAAGAGACGGCCAAGATTATGAAAACCATTCCAAAGGAGTACCAACAATTTGCCAATGTATTCATTGACGAAGAGGCAACCAAACTTCCCCCATCCCGACCCTTCGATCATGAAATAAAGCTACTCCCCTCCTTCGTCCCGAAGCACACTAAGAACTATTCCCTCAACCCCGACAAAATCAATGCTTGTCGAAAGTTCGTAAATGAGAACCTGGCAAATGGAAAAATCCAACCGTCCACGTCACCCCAGGCAGCTCCCTTCTTCTTTGTGGTGAAGAAGGATGGGAAACTCTGCCCTTGCCAGGATTACAGATATCTCAACAGCCATACAGTCAAGAATGCATACCCGCTCCCTTGCATCTCTGACCTCCTCAACAAGCTCAAAGGATTGTCCATCTTCACCAAGCTAGATGTTTGATGGGGTTATAACAATGTCCTGGTCAAACCCGAAAACCAGTGGAAAGCCACTTTTATCATGCCATTTGGACTCTTCGAACCAACGGTGATGTTTTTTGGAATGTGTAATTCGCCCGCCACTTTTCAGGCATACATGGATGACGCCTTCACTGATTATATTGCGGAAGGCTGGCTCGTCATTTACATGGACGACGTCCTCATCCACTCCTGTGATCCTGAAACCCACTGAGCGTGTACTGAGAAAGTCCTACAACGATTCCAGGAACAACATCTCTACCTCAAACCCGAGAAGTGTTCTTTCAACATGACTGAAGTTGAATATCTTGAACTCGTTGTCTTGAAGGACAACATCAAGATGGATCCCACCAAGTTAGCAGCCATCGAGGAGTGGACTGCACCAAAAGACGTCAAAGCTGTCAGATCATTCATCAGGTTCTGCAACTTCTACCAAAAGTTCATCCCTGCCTTCTCTGACATATGCAAACCCCTTCATGATCTCACATACAAAGGTGCATCCTGGACCTGGGGAACCAACCAGGAACGAGCATTTTGAACACTGAAGAACACCTTCCTCAAGCAACCCATCCTGCATACTCCCAACATTTCCCAACCCTTCTTTGTCATGACGGACGCCTCTCTCACTGCAGCTGGTGGAGTCCTCATGCAGAAAGATGTCAACGGTGACCTTCATCCCTGCTCTTACATTTCCAAGACCTTTGGATCTGCTGAGCGAAACTACAATATCTACAATCGGGAGTTACTCACCATTATCCAATACTTGCGGGGAACTGGTCATCCCATCTCCATCCTGACCAACCATAAGAACCTGACCTACTTCCGTGAACCCCGGAAGCTGTCTCATCACCATGCCCGGTGGCAAATGTTCCTACAGGACTATGACTTGACCTTTACCCACCTCCCCGGTATGGCCATGGGCCCCGCCGATGCTCTCTCGCAGAAGGATGAAGTCGACACCTTTCATGACAACATCGCCCTTCAACTCCTTCCTGACAAAGTCTTTGCTCGTTCCCTCAACCTAGCCATTGCCGACAAAATTGCCGCCTCCACGCCTACTGACCCTATGGTCGTCACGGCTCTTCAGGCAATGCATGAAGGCTCTTCCCTCCTCCCCAGGGCCCGCCCTGACGATTGGGCCTTCGATGGCTGCAATCTGACCTATCTCGGTCACACCTATGTTCCCAAGGACTGTCGTCAACCTCTCATATCTGGTATTCACAACTCTCCCCATGGGGGACATGCAGGCTTCACTTGGACGCTTGCCCTGCTGTCCCATGACTATTGGTGGCCTGGGATGTCCACCTTTGTCCATTGCTACATTGCTGGCTGTGCCCCTTGCCAACAGATGAAAGTTAACACCCACCCAATGAAGCCCCCACTTTCCCCTATTGCCACCACTGCCATCCGCCCATTCCAGCACATCTCTATGGATTTGATCTCCAGCCTACCCCCAACAGCGGCAGGCCTGGACTCTGTGCTGGTCATGGTGAACTACAGCCTTACCTGGGGGGTGATTCTCATGCCTTGCTCCAAAAACATCTCCGCCGAAGGGGTTGCCAAACTATTTTTCACTCATGTTTTCCCACGGTTTGGACTACATAACCACATTGTCTCCAATCGTGGACCACAATTCACCTCCACTTTCATGCTTGAACTCTCCAAGCTCCTTCACTACGATGTCACTCTCTCCATCGCATATCACCCTCAGACTGATGGGGAGACTGAACATGTAAACCAGGAGTTGGAAACCTTTCTTTGCCTCTTTTGCCAGGAAAGCCCTTCCGGTTGGGTCGACGTTCTCCTGATGGCTGAGTTCCATCACAACGCCATGACCCACTCTGCCACCAAACAATCTCCCTTCTTCCTCCTTATGGGCTACCAACCCCACTCCTATCTGAAGATCAGACCCATGTTCATACTAGCATTGGCCAACCGCCTCTCCCTCCTTAGCTCTGCTTGGGATGAAGCAAAGGCTGCCTTGGAAAACTCCCAATGAATCATGGTGTCTCAATCACATTGGAAATTCAAACCCTGGAAGAAGGGTGACTGCGTTTGGCTGGAAGCAACCAACCTTCCACTATCATCCAATCGGAAGCTTTCCCCAAAATGACATGGCCCCTTTACCATCACAAAGGTCATTTCTGCTCTCACCTACAAATTGGAACTTCCCCATTCATGGCAAATACATCTGGTGTTCCACGCCTCCCTTCTATCCCCTTTTGTCGAAACCGATGAACATGGCCCCAACTTCTCCCAACCACCGCCTGATCTGGCATGCTCGGAAGAAGATTACGAATTAAGCCACATCATCGGCCACAAAGGGAAAGGGAGAACACGGTGTTATCTAGCTGCCTGGAAAGGATACCCTATCTCTGAGGCAACCTGGGAATCTGAACCAAACTTCACCAACGCCAAGGAGATCCTGCAGGAGTATAAAGACCTGAAGGGTCTTTAGGACTCCGCCATGTCCCACCCCTCCTACTACCACCAGATAGCAGCAGTGCTCAGAACCAATGCCTTCACCCTTGCCTACCTTCATCATACCTTCATCACTGTCAAAGACATCGACCTCACCCAGCCTCGTACCCCCATCGCTAAGAGCCAGTTGCTCAGAGAAATCAACCCTGCCATCACCCATCGCACCACACACAGCTGCTTTTGCAGAGACCAGTATTGTCCCATCCACACATTATACTAGAACCCATGACTAATGAGCTCCCCAACCTTGACGTACCCGCTGAGCCCCCTGTCTGAGTCCACCACCTTAGTCCCCACCTCCAACAAGTCATCTTCTCTGTCGCCATCCAGACCTGCTCCCTTGACCAGCATGTACACCACCACTGGGCACTCTCCACCAGTGTCATCCTCTTCCAACCTGTTGAGCTCTTCCGACGTATTGTCCTCCTCAGAACCCTCTTCTCTAACAATGACGCTAGATATGGGAGTGGTCCCAGAGACTCCAGCCTCGCAGAGGTTCTTTAGGCAATTAGAAATGGAGTTCTGGACCTCCTCTACTCAGTGGGCTTCGCCACCCTCATCAACAACATCCCAGCGGCTGATATGACCTTTATCACCTGCCCCATACTCATGGCCGCCACCCCCACCAAGCAGCACCAATACCTCTCCCCCTCCCTTGTCTTTCCTTGTCTCTGAGTTTACCAGGGAGGAAACGTCACAGGAGCCGATGAATGGTGATTGACCCCTTCTCCTCATCCCGTACCACCCCCCATCACCTTCTGGAACTGAGTCAGCAGCTCCTCTGAGACCCAAGAGGAGGAGATGCCAACTCGACCAGCCACCCCCTGTTACGTCTGAGATGTGACTGGGATAGGAAAATCAAGGACGAGAAGTCTCTCTTAGAGATTCGTAGTTCTAAGGGGTTGTTGAGTAGCAACGAGGATCGACAGTTCAAAGATTCCTCAGAAGATGAGGAAAGTTTCGGAGGTTCGAAGGTCAGAGGTTCATTCCCTCTTTGATTGGTATTTCAAAGTGGGACGAGAGCGTACACTTCAAAAGTGGTACGATTGACTTATAGATGCTGCACACTTCAGAAGTGGTGCAGACAACTTATAGAGGTCCAAGGGTTCAAAGGGAGTTTCAAGGTTACTAGGTAGTATTCCCAGTAGGTCAAAGTTAGGAAGCATTACAGGTTACAATGACCCCTTATATAAGTAAATGGTTAAACCCTGACTAAGCAATAGAACTTGATAGAAGTTAATAGAACAAGGAAGGTCACTGACTGAAAAGATAAGAAGTTCAGTGAGATAAGAGATAGCGAGATAAGGGATAAGGGATAAGGGATAAGGCTGACTAAGCGAATGGGATCCTTTGGAATCCAGTGGAAGAAATATTAGTCAGCGAGGGTTGTTAGAAAGAAAGAGAAGTCCTTAGCGTTGTGTTGACACTAGGTGTTCACAAGGTCTATTGGGGTACAAGTGAAGGACCAGTGATACTTGGTAAAGGAGAGTTTGTTAGGAAATGAATGGTGCGAAGAAGAGAAAAGAGTGAATCGTAACACCCCCTTGCCCACCCTCGCCAACACTGTCAAGAGGGTCATCACTACTGACAAGCCTCAAGCTGTATTTTCCACCTCCTCCACCAGTGCAACTGTCAAGTTCGGAACGGAGGAGAACCAGGGGCCCACTACTCGAGAATGGTTCGATTCCTTCATCACCGGGATCATCGATGACCTTGCAAGGGACTTCAACAGCCTCTGGGTTGCGTCGACATCCCCACCACCACCTTATCCCAACCGCCCAGCGTGACCCTCGTTGGGTCCTGTATGCTCCCAACAATTTGCCCATCCCAAGCAACATCCCGATCCCTCCACCACTTCCACCTCTCCCCGTCATCTCTGCCGCATTGGCGTCATCACTTCTCTCTGCCAACTTCATGCGGGACATGCCGCGTCCACCTCCTATTCCAATCATGACTCCATCGCCACAACCCCCTCCTCCCCTCCCGGGATCCATGTCACCCCCTTGGAGCGACAAGGAAATTGCTGCTGTTTTAGATGTCATGAACGGGGGCACATGTGCCGCAATTGCCCCCTCGGAGACAGTGATGACCCCAATGACATGCTTCCCATCCCACCTCACCTCGCCTACATCCAGAATGATCCACACTACACCACCGCCTCTCCCATCCCTTCTGATCTATCCTGGGGAGGCGATGACTACAAGATCAACAAGGGGGATTTATCAGGGCCAGAGAGAGACTAGTGGACTACAGGGGTCGTCCACCCTAGGAGAGGGTAATGTTACAGTAGAGCCCCCTAGCCCATTTTCCTCATTCCTCGCCCACTGGTACAACACCTAACCATACTTACACTACAATTACCATAGGTGAACCCCTAACCATAGGGGTTAGCCAACCCTTATCGCTTACCTCAGTACCAGTGAGGCTTTTGCTCTATTTACCTTTGCTTACATATGTTTCCCTTTCTACACCACCGCTCGATGCAGTGTTGTCCTTTGTCCTTCCTTGGTTCCCTCAGCCCCTCAGCCTCCATGAGAACCTCGGACTTCCCTTTATATCTCTTGTGCATGGCAACCTCATTGTTGCCTTGCACCCACTTCTTTCGGCATGCTTGCATGCCTCTTTTGTCGGTTCACACTTAACCACACCTTTGTGAAAGTGCTTCCTTTCCTTTTCTGGCATATCCCTTTGGGACATGTCAGACCCTTTCCTCTTCCAGCAGATACATGCCCTTGGTCCGTGCTAGTGTACTGCCACCTGTGTACACTATATAAACCCTGGTGGAACTGGCTGGAATCCCCAGCTAGTTCTACACAATCCATGCGTATCTACTGGCATCCAGAGAGCTCCTTCAAGTCTTCACTATCTCAAGACTTCGCTTCACTCTCTGTGGTCTAAAGGTCGCCCTAAGACCTGCTCACTGAGTTCTGGGCTTAGGACCGTAGACTCCATATCTACATTGTCCAGTGAAGCCCCGACGACAGCTATCTCTTTGGCTTGCCACTGAGATACCATGTGCGTTGTAACAAGCTTTCCATTGATCACCATCTTTGATGTGGATGTTGTTGTAACCCCATCGTACATCAAATTTGGTGGAGGTTTTGGCATTCTTCAACTGATCAATGAGATCAGAGACAAGGGGGAGGGGGTAGGCATTGTGGGTGGTATGTTTGTTCAGGTAGTGGTAGTCTTGGCAATGCCTGAGGCTGCCATCTTTCGTCTTTACAAAGAAGAAGGGGGAGGCTTGTGGTGACTGGGAGGGATGAATCTTTCCGGAATTAAGATTCTCATCCAGAAAGGTTTCTGTGGTGGTTCATTCTTCTGCAGTGAGGGGGTAGAGTTTCCCAACCTTTGGGGAGAATGATTCATCAAGGTTGATGACATGATTGTATGGTCTAGAGGGGGGTGAATTGTAAGGAACTCAAGTTCCTTAGGTTTATAGAGGCTGTTTTCACATATTATACATTTATATTATATCTACACACTTCACATTTCATCTATTATTATTTCTACACATTCCCTAACCATTCTGAGTTCATTCTGGGTCTGTTTGGAGCAATCCAGACCACCACAGCGCTGTCTGGACCCGGATTGAGTGTTTCTGCTACTGGAAACATTGAAAATGACATCCGGAATGACCTGAATTTATCCAGATTGGAATAGATTAGTTACCATTTGCTTTTGAAAGTCTTGAGAATGCCCAGGACTATAAAAGCTTTGTCCTACAGTGAGCAACAAAACTGTTCCAATGTTTGATACTTTTGGAGTATTTGGTAAATACTGGGGGAACTATTGAAGCTAAGCCTTTAGACTATAGGATTAGTAGAAAGCCCA